>BMAU01003235.1:0-64378 GCA_019973935.1 Trichonephila clavipes
TTTATATGCAATATGGAAAAAGGTTTTCATGAAAGAAGATTCTTGTACAATAACATTTTACAGTTCTGTGTCTTCACATACATTGAAACAGGTTAACCTGTAGATTGTCGGTAGATTTTAATCATAATACACAAATCTCATTTTATTTACAAAGTTAACTCTTGTTACCCCACCTTTTTGTTGTACCTAAAACTTTTTCCCCCAAAAAAATCCTCCTTGCCAACGTTTAAAGATCGCATCTTAGAAACATACTTAAAAGAAAATTTTTGCACATATTGGGTAGTAAGTGCTCTTGACTTTATATTAATATAAGTGTCAATAAAATTGAACACACAAAAAGCTTAGAAAAGCTAAAACTACTTTTTGTTACCTTATTTTTTATGATAAAACTGTAATAAACTACGTCCTTCACATTTTAATAGCGAAATAGAGTGATACAGCCAAGATCACATTTTTCGACACTATGGATGCTTCTCGAAAGTTTGGGGGACATGAAATTACATCTGACTCTCCATAACCTATGAATAAATGTGATTATAAGGGAAAGCGGTGGAAGTTAGTTCCAAAACTTTTTTTAATTTAAAGAGTAATTCAAACTTAATTTCAGTTCTAAATTAAACTGCAAAATTTTCATCGTATTCCACTCAACATCAAAGTTCAATTACCATAGCTCACATTGACAAGAATGAAAAAGAATTCTCCCCGAGGTGCCTTTAAATTATAAAGGGATTTGGGGAAATTTCTTTGAAACCTATTTCCTAAGGCACTGAAAGGCAATGTGTGTAGAATTGTTAAATAACTAGCCAGGATTGGTGAAAAGAAGAAAAAGTGAGAGGCCTGAACGATCTCAACATTGGGATGGAACCGTACCAAATCATTCTGTTACTTTAATAGTGCTTCAAAGCTGGGCGGATAACGGCAGATACAATCTAGCCCTCTGTTAAAATTGAAACTGGTGTTGCAGTTTTCCCACGTGAGGGCCCGTTGTTGTCTTCACTGCTATCCAATGCATTTGTTTTGGAAGATTTTAGAAAAGAATGTAATATATAGTCTCAACGAAATTTTTTTCCGCGCAAAGGATATCGATTTTTCAATTTCTGAATCACTTGCATGAGACATTTTCCTTGAAGTAGTTATGGGTAATATGGAATACTAGGTTCTTCATAAAACATAGAAATAAGCTCTTTCTGTAAAAATATTTTCCCTCTATAAAGATCGTTCAAAAAATAATATGAAATAAAGGACAAAAGAAGAAACCTAACATTGACGCAACCTCGTTTAAGAATTTAAAACTACACTTCTAGACATAAATTTACTAGTGTTAACAGATAGGAATAAATCTTTTATCATGCATCATTTGTAATGAACTTCATTCCAATGAACTAAAGAAGGGAGAAAAAACACTAAATGTAAATTCTACAATAAAAATATCAAGAAGTTCAACGAGGGGAAATTTTGATTTGATGTTTCAACTGTTTTATGTGGGCTTACTTTGAATTTACAGGAGCAGAAAAAGAATTTCTGTAATAATGGTAAAGACATGAAGCAAAAAAATGACTTGCACTAATCTGAAGACGTGGTATTTATCATCAAGAACACTTACATATTTTCTAATCTAATCAGTTTTCCAAAGTTTTAAAAACCACATATTTCCGAATATTCCTCAAAAATCTCAATTTGCAATTTTTGAATTAAAATTTTATAACAGGAAAATAAACAGTATTTTTTTATCTTTACAAATAATTATAACATGTTCTCATGATCATTTGGGATTTTATATAAAAGTTATTATAAGAATTCGCAAAATGTGGATTGAACTATAACACCCCTCCTCTCATCTATATTTGTTTAATCCTTATCCACATTTTCCACCTGCTGCACTTTTCCCGTTTTCTTTTGCATATAAAAATCACCTTCCCTTTCCTACCTTCGTCATAATGTAATCTTCTTCATGGCATTGAAAACACGGAAACGTGGCTGCCATCTCATGAATTCCACCTGATCGCACTCCTGCAAAGGGAGCCAATGCACGTTATATGTGTCGATGCTCAAACGTCCTCTTCGTTTCTGTGGTGGTGGTTAAGAAATGAAGGTACCTGCTCAGGTAATGTCCTCGTCACTCTGCCATGGTTCAAAATTATTATTTCTCTGCCAATAGTTCCTCTGTGCGCCCTTATAGTGCTACCTATTTTCACACTCTCTCACCCTTAAAATTGATGATAAAGTGATTAAAAGGACGAAAAAACTTAACATGGTGCAGACAGTAAAATTCAAGATAGACTTCCTACCGAAGACGAAATGCAAAATGTGCTGCTGGCTAGCATGACTGTACATTTTTCGATTTGAAACGAGCGGAAACTCAACATTCTCCATCCAACTAATAATCCCGATTTTTATACTAAGCCGTACCCGATTTTCGCATTGGTAGAAATGTGCCGTTTAGTTTTAATGAATATAGTGTTTATAAATAATTGAGCCTTGAGGTTCGTTTGTATATGAAGACTGTTCTCTCTAAAATAAACAGTTTTATGGAAAGAAGAAAACTGGTGTTAGAAGGATAGAGTTCATGGACAGCCCATTCATACTACTTTTATTCTGCATGTCTTTTCCAGGAATCAAGACATTTCTTTGTTTTTAAATAGCAATATTAGTATTATTCGTCAATACATTTTAATTTTTTTATTTATTTAACGTTTATAACATTCATGCTTTAAAAAAGCATATGCCGTAAATCAATATTAATCATATTAGTCCTAGGTGAAAAAAACAATAACCTTGAAATGATAGACAAAAAAAAAAAAACACATATGGAAATTGATTATATTTTATTGACTTATTGTGATGGTTTACAAATAGAAATTAAAATTAAGCAATTTTTGAACACATAAAATTTGTGAATTTTGTTTTAATAATAATTTTGCAAATCATGATGAAATCGTAAACTATTGTTATGATTATCTCGATATTGACTATTATTAGAACATTGGATGTGGAATATTGCTAGTTTTTGAAAATTGCAGAGTTTTTTAATGGCTACTTTTGACTATTGAGCATGCGACCTATTGTGAAAGGGGGCCAAGAGAGTGACATTCCTCAAGGACATCGAGATGTATCTCTGAACGACTTTCGGTCTTGCTGCACATTTCCTGAGGTGAAAGTGGCAGAGAAGGCTCATCCGAGGTTGGGAAGAACGGAGAAGGAGACGCTGATCGAAAGAGCGAATGGAGAGGGTGAAGGCGAGAGAATGTTCAAACACCCATCAAGGGAAGGAAGACAGGATGGAGAAAAGAGACAACGGAGAGTTTTGCAATGTCTCGATGTTAGGGTGTAAAAACAATATTGAAGTGCAATTTGAGATATTGGGAATAGGAATATTAAAGATTTTTGATGGGGTGATAAGAATGGCAAAAAAATTATAAGGTAATATACCTTTTGTGTAAAAATGGCAAGATACTTTTAAAATATCTTCAGGGAGAGTTAGGTATTCTAATACCTTCGGGCTATGGTAGGCAAGGTACATTTATGTACTACCTTTGTCTGATTAAAGAATTTTGAATATGAAAATGTAATTTTTAGAATTTGTTTATCAAAGCCACAAAAAAGAAATGAGAACTAAAGAAGACACCAAATCATTGCAAAGTCTCCGTCGTCGCTTCCTCCGCTCCAGACTTCCTTCCGTTGTGTGGCATTAAACATCCTCTTGCCCACAACCTCTCAATTCGTTTTGTCGAGCAGTGTCTCCCTTTCCCTTCCTCACAGCCTCTGATAAGCCCCCTTTGTCGTTTCCTCCTCAGGAGATGAGCGGCTAGACTGGAATCTTTCCGAGCCTCTGTGTCACTGACAAATGCCATTCCCTTGCCCTCCTTTCACACGGTTCTTCCCGGCTATAGGTTAAGAAAAAGCTTTTGAAAATGAAGTTCTATTGATAGGTTGTGATGAAGTTTAAACTATTGCTCAGCATTTTTATGGAATTTTTTTCTGGGTAGTTTGGGTATTTTACATAGTGATTTTTTAAATTTCTTCCAAGGGGATTTTTCTTTTTTGTTTTCCATCTTTCTGTTTCGATGAATGTTCTAAGAGGGAGGAAAGAGTGAAGTATGGGTCGATTTCATCATGATTTGAAACTTGGCTTAAACTACTTTTGATACTTTTGAAACTTTCCATTCTGATTTCAGTTCCTTCTTTTTCAGCTGTCGGTGATTGGTCTGACACCTTTTCTTCAATAATATCTTCTATTTTTGTTTGAGTGCTATTGTTTATTTTGCATATTGTAGTTTGAGTATGGGAATCAATTTTAGGAGAGAAAGTTTGAGTACAATTATTTTGTTTGGGAATGAAAGTTTGAGTACTATTGTTTAATTTCGTCATTTTATCGGTTTGAGTGTGATTGGAACTGAAGACTTTAATTTCTATTTCTGGTGTTTGGGTTTCTGATATTAATTTTGGTATACTATTAATATTTAAATTTTCTTCTAATTTGCATATTTTATATAAAAGGATTATAATTATTGCGAAATTTATCATCGATGGTATGTGTAAAAATTGGTACATGTTCATGTAATTGTAACAGACCATCACCGACAGCAAAATATTAAAAAATATCGTCCATATCTTTTTCAGTTCCATTCTTTTATGTAGTGTCCTGGAAAAACGGAAATTTTTAGAAACAAAAAAAAGGAGAACTATTATTTTTATTAAATTATCAAAGTATGTAAAAAATTCTTACTGTAGATGCAATAAAACTAGCTGAAAATTCAGAAATTCTAATTTTCTTCGATTATTGTTAAGTTTAAAGAATAGATTGATCTTACATGCAATCCTTTATGCTGAAGGATGTTTTGAAGAAATGATATTACTTATTTCTTACACTTTGCTAGTGATGGGAGCTATGAAAAGTTTTCGATAAAATTTTAAGTGAAACATTTTTTTAATAAATTTAGACTTCCATTCTTCACTTAGAGGAATTTATATTGATTTCTCGAACAATGTTTAAAGATAGATCTCGAAGAAAACGATCCCAAGTTGCCACCCATTGAATCTTATTATTTTACAAAATTACTGCCTTTTCAAAACGTGTTCAAGGGTTCAAGTGTTGTGTAGGGCAATGATCCGCAACACCCGGTCCGCTGACCTGTACCAGTCCGTGGATCAAATGGTGTCGGGCCGCCTAAAGAACATTAAACTATTGCCATTTTATTTATAGTATCCGAACACGTTTGGAGCACTTTTTTACAAAATAACATATTTAAACATTATAAAGGCTTTTTTAAGACTCAATACCAATAAATACTAATATTTAACTAACAATATTTAAAATAAATTGCCTAAATTTCACAAAAATCCCAATTATAAGTGAAATTTTAGCAACATGTTTGTAAAACTTCAATAAATTAAAAAAAGTAATCAACTTATATTATTAAATGATTACCAATACAATCTAGATGCATTTATCTAGAGAATGTACTAAAATTTTAATGTTTTATAAAAATTTGAAAATTTTAGAGTGGATTGAGTAAAGATTATAAGAAATATCACACTCTTTATGAGACCATTATTTAAATATAACAAGCCTTAACTCAAAAAAATATTCATACTATAAGCAATATTTTAGTACATTCTCTAGAAAATAGAATAAATATCAGGTTCCAAAAGTTTATAGAAATACATTTGTAATATTTTGAGTAATCAGACTCGCCATGATAGGGTTCGAGTAATTTAAATGCCCACTACTGATAGATCAAGGTTTTTCCAACTTAATAAAAATTGATTGTAGCTTGGTCTTTAGGTAGAGTAGAAACAAAAACAAAATATGTTTTGTAAAGCCAAAAAAGATAGCTCTATTCAATAAAAGAGTTAACAAATTCATTTTTTTAATGTGTTCGGATACCTTAAAGTGGTGGATTTCTCTCGGATTTCCGCAACTTTCCACGGAAATCACTTTATATTCCACGTTAAATCACTTTTATTCATTTTTGGCGTAACTATATTTTATTCCGAAGGCATATTTAAATGTAACTAAATTAAGATAATTAAATCAAAACAATCTAAAATATAAACAATCAACGTGTCCCACCCTCAGCGGGCCGCGGTAAAATTATCAAACGTTGAACCTTCCGCAGCGATAAAGGTTGCAGAGCACTGGCATAGGGAAGCCACTTCGGACTTGCCGATTTTTCTTCGGATTTGTCGATTTTTATCTGAATATCATGGTGAGATATCGAATTCATTCTAAAATAAATAATAAATATTTTCGAAAAAAGTACCTTGGCGACCACTTTAGTCACCAAAAAAAGAACTGCGCCAAGGCCCCCTCTTTCCCTTTACAACACCTGAACCGTTTTCAAGTTTTCCATTTGTATTAAAATCTCTCAACGATTTATTACTTCGATTTGGCTGTCAGTTAATTAATATAGGAATAAAATATGTATGTCACTCTAAGTGCTGCAATAATGAAAGTAAACTTTTACTACATGTAGAAATCTATAAAGCAAATTTTTAAAGAAATTGTTACACGTTTTAATGAATAAAGAAATATCTATAATATTTATTACAATTTAACTTACTTATATCAATAGATGAGTTGGTTAAATATTTTTTGTGTTGATGAAAAATTTCTGTTGTGCTTTTCGTTTCTCCTGTTTTTCTGAAATTTAATTTAATTAAAAGTAAAAAAATACGTTTTCACCCATAAAGGTAACAAAAGTAATTAAAATTATTAGACTTACGGAAAAATATAGTAGGCTTGTTTTTTATCTTGGGATGTTTCAATTCATACAATTCTCTGTTTTTGATATTATTGTCTTGTTTCTGAAATTGCAGTGGACGAAACAAAATAAGTAAAAAATAATTAATTGATTTCGTGCAAAACAAATGAAAATTCAATTCCAATCCCTCAAAGGAAGCTATTGAATTATTGAAAATGGAACTTAACATAAACTTTTTAAAAATTTTTTTAAAGATGCTCTGCGTGGTTACTTGAAAATTGAGTATTTCTGATAGGCTTTATGTTTAACTAACGTTATGTTATAACCTTTGATTGTTTTTTTAATTCTATAGATTAAGAAGTTTTCTGATTTTCTATTTCTTTCTTTTTTTTATAGGTTTTTTCGAATTCCTATTAATAATAAGAAAATGTAAAATTTATTCGCAACAAAAACATTTTAAAATTTGAGTATAACGGAGTGAATGTAGGTGAAAGATTATAGAATATATTAAAGTAATGGTTTTATGAAAAATTAATAAACTAATTAATTTATAACAATAGAATAATTTTTGAATTAAGAATATACTTACACAGTTGAAGATATATAGCTTTTATTCATATGCACAACTTGTTTACTTTTGCTATTTCCTGTATTTACTTGAAGTGTTGCTTGAAGTTCTAAAATCAAATGAAAGTGATAAATTGAAAATAGTTTCGATCAATAGAGTTCAACAGGATGTATTTCAATAATACTCTCCAATTGTTGAATAAATTAATATCCAGTTAATCACACACATGTTTAACAATGGTTCTGGGAAGTAAAAAGAAAATAAACATTTATTTCGCCAACAATGAATAATTTTCGTTTTTGTTCCCAATTAAAAAGAAGATTTTAAAGATGGTGTTAACTAATCTTTTTCATATAAGAATTTTAAAAGTAATTTTAAATAGATATAAATAATAATAAAAAGATTTCGTCCAACATAGCCATACTCAACCTGGAGCCCACTGAGAATTTTTTAGTGGCAAAATGTTTAGAGAAATTCCCTTGTTTAAGAACGAAGAATTAAAAATTTGGTGGGAAATTTATTGTCAAGAAATCATACATTTAATTTTTTGCTGTCGATGTCGTCCGGAAACGAATTAATATTATTTTTCTATTTGTAAAGCTCACGGAAATTGATAACGAACAATACACACAGTGGAATACTGACAATTTTATGGGCCGAACTAATTTTTAACTGTCTTTTTTATATCTTGCAAGCGAAAAAAAATTCCAAGACAATATATTGGTTCAAGACGATTGTGTGGTTTTACAGTTTGTTATTGAAAATCCATCATGGATCATTAATAGTTAGATTTGTCACGTAAGTGCTGTATTTAAAAGATACCAATCAACAGGAATCATTCAATGACACTTTTACTCGAAGATCTCTTGCAAGAGGTGATAAATAGGCATTTTTGTAAAACTTTGCAACAGTAACAAAGTTTTTATCAGTGGTAATGTCAAAGTGGTAACAAAAAGACATCCTATGAAGTTTGTTACATTATTGGTAATCGTATGAAACAGTTTACTGATGCAGAAATTGTGAAGGAGTGTTTCCTAAAAGTGCTTCCTATTTAATATCAGCAACAAAAATAATAAAATATGAAAATTTAACAAAACAAAAAAGGAGTTTTGATAAGTTTTCCACTTTTAAAATTTTCAGTGTTTTCTTAGTTCTCGCATCTCCCTCCCCCCACTAACCAGTTTTCCTCATATTGCGGCATGCGGGAAATACATGATCTGTTTATGAAGCCTAATAGAAAAATAAGATTAAGTACACATGATACAACCCATTCCGAAGTTTTTATTAACTGCATCTTAAATTATAGATCACAAATTGCTAAGCATATCTCTTTATTTTGAATCAGGGTCAAATAGTATGAAATGACCCTTTAAAACTTTTTGAGCTGCTTTCGAAAAGGATACGTGACGACTCTCTTAAAAGTTATTACATTGAAGAAATGAATTTGAGTGTATAGGTTTTTTTCTGTACAATGTGTGACTCGAACATAAGAACTAAATGAACAAAAGAAATCATTTGTGGCCCTTTTTATTTAGAAAGATAAATGAATTATTATCTGTGTATTGAATTTTGCATACATATTATTAAGTAGGAATCAAAGGTTTCAGGTTTACGATTACACAGTGACAACCAAAGCATATAGTAGTTTAAGAATAAAACCGTTTGAAATGATTATTCTATCCATCTCCATGTACGGGATGCTTTCATCCACGTCACGAAACTACGCGATCAGACATTTTGTTCTGAGACAAGTCATATTTGTTTTGTGTCGTAAGAAGCATGGCGTTTCAAGAACAACGCTGCAACCTTAAATTTTGTCAGCCTTTCATGAATACTCCCTCAAAGACATTAAAAATGCTATGAAAGGTATACTTTTTTGTACAGTGCCCAGAACGAAAATGTACGATTAGTGTGGTTGAGTCCAAGTATGAAGTGGAGAATTGCAGCCAATGGATGATTGAGTTATAGTTTTACAAGCTAAAAAAATATTTCTGAGGTCCGAAAAGAGCAATCAATGGTAACATTTTCTAGGTTCACTCATGTCCGTAAATTGAGGATTATTCATAATTAAACAGAAATTGTATTGTAAAATAAAAATTTCACCTGTAGAATTATCACACACATCTTAAAAAAGAATATAAAAATTACAGGAAACCACCAGATGGCACGGATAGTACGTCAAAATGACGAGAGTGTAAGAGAGGGGTATATAAGGAATGGGGGCAAAGAAATAAATTTGTTCACAAGCGCTTTAAAAGCCTTTCAGTGCAATAACCGCATAGTTATGGCACAAAGGAAGCAGTTGGATGATTTTTTACGTGTTAGAATTATTGGACGACTGGAATGTGGATGTACCCAGCTGGAAGTATCCGAGGAACTTGGAATCTCCCAGAGTGTCATCTCCAGGCTTTGGCAACGATTCCAAGATGATGGGTAACGTGAGTAGATGTTACAGCACAGGTCGCCCCCGAGTTACAACGCCGAATGAGGACCGGTATTTGGCAGTTTATGACAAAAGAAACAGATGGAGCACAGCATCCGACCTGTCTTGTCTGCTCTCTTTTGCTACCGGTACAACAGTTTCAAGGCAGACCATGTACAGACGCTTGGGCACATTGTTCTATATGCCCGTAGGCCTGTCAGATGTGTTCCACTTACCGCAACTCACTGTCGCCAGCGATTAACCTGGAGTAGAGAGCATGCATTACGGACAGCACAACAGTGATCTTGTGTGATGTTTTCCGACGAGTCCAGGTTTAGTTTGCAGTCTGATTCTCGCAGGACTTTAATATGGAGAGCGCCAGATACCCGTTAACCACCAAGAGATAACCATTGAACGAAACCGTTACGGTAGTGCAGGATGGCTCGTTTGGGGAGGAATTATTCTTGGTTCCAGAACTGACCTGCATGTTCAGAGTGTAACAATGATCGGCCACATCTATCGGGATGGCATTTTGGAACAACATGTACGTTTGTTTCGGGGCACCATTGGTGCTGAATTTCCGTTTATGGATAACAACACCTGTCCTCAACGTGCAAACATTGTAGACGAATGCCTTCAATCGGAGGGTATCACCCGTATGGATTGGCCAGCATTCTCAACGAACTTGAATCCAATAGAGCATGTGTGGGATATGCTTGGCCGACGAATTGCAGCCCGTCAACCCCTCCCACCTGTCTACCGGAACTTCGGAGGGCATTGCTTGATGAGTGGTATAAGATTCCCCAAGATCAGATTGATAATTTGATACTCAGCATGCCTAGGCGTTGTAAGGCCTGTATTGCATCGTCCGGGAGACATACTCCATATTAACCATTCATTAATAAAAAAACATTAATTAATCTTAAAAATTTGATTATTTTAGATTAAACAATCTATTATGAGTTGAAACTAACGGAAATAAACTTTTTTTTTATAACTAAATAATTATAGAGAATACATTTTCGCACACATATCAATAGCTATTTTAAAGATAAAAAATTAATGAACTAAATTATTGGAATATTTACCAGAAGTAAAATATTCCAATAATTTTTAATAAAATTCGAACGCGTAATTTAATTCGTTAGTTTTTCAGTTTATTTGAAATTTTCTAATCTTTTCACAAAACATTAAGTGTGCTAAATATTCTAAAGGTTTTTTTACTTCATATACACTTATGTATAACAACGTGTAAAAAACTTACGAAATTGATAACTGTATTGGGAAATTTCAATTTTTTCTAATATATTTCATCAAATAAAAATTTAGAAAAATAACTCATCTATACTAAATGAATATTTTTATTACTGAATACTTTTTAAAAAGTTTTCCTTTACAAACCCTTTTAAATACAAAATATATTTAATTAAATTTGCATTGATCAGTAAATGCCTAGTTTTTATAAATCTATAACTTGTCAAAAAATTACGAAACTAAGAGAAACAGTTAAATTGAGGTGAAAAAAGAGATAACACACATAATTAAATATTTCTCTACTTGTGTCCAAATTTAGAGAATTCGATTTTCAGTTTAATAGATTAAATAGTAACTAGTTAAATGTATACTTACAGGAAATGATGAAATATTAGGCTTGAAGGCTGATTAGTAGGTAAATATTTGTGTGCTTGTTTTATTTCTTCTCTGAAAATAAGATCAAAAGTATTACTAAACTGAAACACAATGTTTTTAATATTTATTTGTTACATAAATAATGCTCAGTTTTTGAAAGAAAACATTTTTCACTGAAACAAACAAATTATTGTTTTGGTTTTCCAACAATGGAACTTCTATTATTCTTGTCCAGTAGGAAATATAACTCTTATAAAACAAAAAGGTCTAAGCACATAACTTTCTCAAACTGAGATGAGCGCCCCATAGAGGGCGTGATAACTCTGCATGAGGGACAAGAAAGATATTCAAATTGAAAAATAAAATATTTTTTTAAAAAAAATACATATTACTTTACCTAAAAGAAGCAAAACAGATTACATTCTGACATAATAAATAATAAAATACCCATTTACATCGAAATAGCATACTTATAAATTTATTTGTACTGTACAAGCAGATTTGATAAATAATTTATCCATAATTAACTAAAATAAAGTTTAATAACTACTACTGACTCCCATGGGTATGTTACATACAGAATTTAGTGCTTATCTCTTGATAATTTGGACGATTTGATAGTAAAATTATATTATATCTATAGCGTCAAAGTACCTCATTATTGCATTCAATGCAATGTTATTGTATAGGGGAGCAATGAAAATGGAGCCTAAATTGAATTTTCTCTCTGTTATCCCATTACTTGTATATATTGACAAAGCACCTAAGGATCACAGCTTGAACGTGTTGACTTGAAGTTTGTTCCCTGTGTGAAGGAAATGTTTAATGCAAAACTTTAATTCACTTTTAAAAATCTTAGCTGAAAAATTTCCTTTAAAGAAAAACTTGAGCTAAAAATGTTTTTTTTTTTTGGGGGTCAAAAAATATGTAAAATAAATTTTTCTTTTATTTTTCTTTCTTGTTTTTTTTTGCGAGAAGACCTACAAAAGTGACCTTGACATGCTAAATTGTTCTTGCAGCTTTAGATCTTATTAAATTATTACAATCAATAAATTTACTATTTCTTTTAGTTTCTATTTATTCACTTTTACGGTATACCTTTCCTGAGATGCAAAATTGACTTACTTACTGCGAACCGACCCTTCGAAAAGATTCTTTATTTAATAAATAAACGAAACACATATACAAAAAGGTTTTGCATGTAAGACCCTCCCCAAGATTCTTGAGAATAGGAGTTAAAATATAAAATAAGGTAAAAGTACTTAACAAAAGGGGGTCCCCTCAGTGGTTCCAAAATTCGATTGAGAGTAAAAATGACAATGTAAATACTTAAAATAAACACTCATACAGTTGATGGCTCAGTAAAGAGGCAGAAAAGTCCCAGGAAAAGAATTAAGAAACACAGGGTTACCCCACCTAAAAGGGAACACAAAAACCAGGCTAGGAGAAATGCAAGATTAAGAGTGAAGGCTCCTATTTTTTGTCTTATTATATATTAGAAAAGAAGGCAAGAGAGACAGTTCCAATGTAGCAACAGAGACGTAGAATGTCAAAGAGAGCCACAACAGAGACACCTTATAGCCACAAGAGTCGGAAATGTAGCCAATAAATGCCAAAATGTACCGAAGAAACAGGGGCTAAAGGAGAAGATACCCTACAAATGCACATGCACATCACTCCCTTATCCAATATCTTGGCACCCCAAGGCAAAGGAAGCAACAGTCTACAAGGAATGCTATCCATTAAGTGAGGGAAGCAGGAGAGACCTTCGAAATACCAGAAGGAAATTGGAACTGGGCAAAAGACAGGAGCGATCCAGCAAAGAGCAAGAAGAAAGTTCATTTTATTAAAAAAAAAATAAATATAAAAAAAATGAGAGAAAATAGTAAGACCGAAGGTGTGGAAA
The DNA here is from genome assembly GCA_019973935.1 of Trichonephila clavipes. Classification (NCBI taxonomy): domain Eukaryota; kingdom Metazoa; phylum Arthropoda; class Arachnida; order Araneae; family Nephilidae; genus Trichonephila; species Trichonephila clavipes. Next base: position 13,230 of record BMAU01003235.1, read on the forward strand.
CAGAGAAAAAGAGGGATGCGGAGGACATAAGATAATCTATCATTTATAGATTTAGAAAGGCGAAGTAAGAAATTAGTTTATTGTGTGATTAAATAGTGTGATTATTATAATACGTGATGTGGAGAGGAAAGGAGATTGAATCTGTGCAAGTATGCGGAGAAAGGACCGTGATTAGATAGGAAATGGACTATATATTTAAAGTTGGAGAAAATGTTGAAGTTTGCATAATTAAAAATTAGCTTGATCCTTAATCCCGTATTGCAATCATTCCAAGAAGAGGTCCAAGACTCTAGGATAAATTTATTTAAATAACTGAATAGAAAGGTGCATGGAGAGCTGGCGCCAAAAACATTACAGCCTTTCTTGCGCAAAATTTTTTATAATCATTATAAAAGTTATGGTTATGAGCTTTGAGAGAGAGACACAATAAAAATCGAAGTTAGCTCATGAATAGTAACTATTTAATGTGGAAAATGAACTATAATGAACGCAATCATTTTAAAAGAGCGTGGTCCTCCTTAACCTTCGCTTCTCCAATGCGGCTTCTTGAGCTAAAGCCACAACCCTGTGTATGGAGTTCTCAGAGAAATACTTCTACATTGCATACCTTTTTTTTGCTTTAAATCGAACAACTTGTAAATCAAGCGTTTTTATTAGGAAATTTACCCCTTTCTAAGGGGAAAACAATTATTTTGGTAAATGTAAAAGTTGTGCGTTCATATTCTTTAAAGAATCATTCACAGAAAAGCAACTACAAACGATATCGTGTAGTTCCTGATTAATTCAGTATTAAATCGTGTTGTTAACTTGATAAACTAGACAGTGAACGTGTTACTGTTATTGTCTGGTACACTTGAAAGAACCTCTTTATTTCAAGGAATTTTCTTAATAATCATTTTATGGATTTCTTTGTCGTGGATCATATTTCTCATTTTGTGCGTCGTGTTAAATTTTGAAGTAGGGAATCCCAGCTCAGATGTCATCCTTGTTACTTCACATTGGTTCGATATTTCGAGGCCGACATCAACAGCCTTCGTGTATCTTCGTAAACGTAACGTGAATCTATGATTTCATATGAAATTTTCTATCGTAGATTCAAATCAGATTTTTTTGTCTTTTTCTTAGAAATATTGTTGTTTAATCATCAGGAGGGGAAATCAAAGCTGATTTTCGTTGGTTTAATTAGAAAAATTCTGGATTTAAGCTATTGGAGTGATTTAATGAATCCTCTCTGGACAGTATCTTGAGTGGGTCTATTTATAGTACAAACTTAATTATTCTATAAATTAATGGTAATCTAATTGAACAGCCCAATTGGAACAGATGACCTTGTAATTTATGAACACTATTTCTTAAGTTGTAATAAGGATCGTTATTGTATAGAAGATTTGCTGTAAGAAAGTGGTTCGGGCATTTAGATTGAGAATCAATAAAGAAATATATTCAACGCAACTCAAGATTTAGTTTTTTTTAGAAGTGATTGATTGCAATTAATATTGGATTCGAAGTAATCCTATTTGAGAAGGGATTCCGCAACCTATATACTCATTTCCGTTGAAATTTAAAAAATAAAATAAAATTCTTTCAAAAAAGATAGCAATTATGAATGATAAATATTAAAGAATGTTATTATTATTAGTTAGATTATTAGTTTATATCTATTAAGTTTGACCCCTTTACAAGGATATATAGTTAATAAATTATCTTCAAAAAGAGAAATTCGGCATGATTTTAGTACTTATTTTATTGTACTGTACTTTCTGATCCTGTGATATCCGAAGAATTCAAAAGATTATCGGTTTTAAGAAAACCCAACAAGAAAAAAAAAGAAAGAAAAGTAGGGGTTGTAAAAATCTGGTATAGAACCGCTCAAATAACCTTTAATATGTCCTGCATATGATTAATCATTAAGACATGTAGTGCAAATGTCAATGACTTTCCTTCCTGCACGTAACGACTGGCCGGCCGAGCAAATGTCGTTTAGAAGCTTCTAACACAATCGAAAAAGAGAAATGGGTCAGGACTGTACTTCAAATAACAGTAAATCGTTCAGTTTTCATTCCGAATCAGGTATAGCAGTACCAGAGCTCCATAGAATAATGTCGACTGCAAACATTTCGATACACCAGCTAAATACATAGAGGAAAGTGTACGACTAAGAACATCACTCTGTGGTACGCCTTGGCTGAGCTCGAATGGATCGGAAAAGTTTTGTTAAGTTTTACTTTGATGAATCTTCTTTGCAGGAAGTCTGAGGTGGAAGATAATGTTCTTCCTCTGATATTGAAGAAAAGGTGTAGTTTTAAAATTAGTTTGTAATTTCAAACTCTATCGATTGATTGATTGAATATTAACGTCGCACTGTTAAGCTACACGAAGGCTTTCGGCGACGGACCACGTAATTTTGAACCATGGTCAAGTGACGTGGACGACACCTGAGCTGGCATCTCCTCTCCTAACTACCACACCACACCGACGGGAGAACATTTCAGCTCTCGACAGATTTAACGTGCATCGATCGCTGCCCTACACGGAGGGTCTTTGGTTGTACTGGGCTTGAACTCGTGACAAGGCAAGCCATGATCCGAATCCTATACCACTCGGCTACCGCGGCCACGTTTTTCAATTGGTAGAAGAAGAATGAGTGAGATGATAACAATATATAATCCAATGTGCCATCCCTTTTGTTAACCTGAACGTGAGAAAAAGTCTCTATAAAAATCTAATGGATATAAGAGATCAGCATTAGCTGGTAAATAATAAGAATGCTGTTTTTTTTATCTGTAGCGAGGTGCAAATTACGAAGATGTGGGCTGCGACTTTCGGATAAATTCTATAGATTGTGTGTGCGGAATCCCTCCCCAGATAGGATAACTTCGAATCCCAATCAATCACTTCTGAAAATAGAAACAAATCTTGAGTTGGATTGACTTATTGGGTTGGATAAATTTCTTTATTGATTCTCTGTTTAAATATCTGTTCCAGTTTCTAACAGCAACTGCTGTACCCTAAAGATCCTTATTGCAGCTTTAGAAATATTATTCTTAAATTCCAAGACTATCTGTACAAATTGGACTGTCACAAATGTCCGTTTATTTATCCGATAATTAAGTTTGTTTTATTAATAGACAGTCCAGATACTCCCCAAAAGATTCGTGATTAATTTTCAACATTAAAGGTATAATTTCTTCGAATCCACTGTGAACTAAACTATATTTTTTACTTAATCACTGGTGGTTTTTCTGATTAAACAAATATACTGAAGAAAGTCATAGAATTTCAAGTCGAAATTATCTAAATCAGTGTTGGGATTTCAAAGGACAATGTTTGCAAGAGCTTATATCTAGGAGGAACATTTATAGCATTTTAAAAATGATGAAACAGTTGCAAACATAGTCTGATCGTGGATTCCGCCACTTTCTCTTTTAATGTGGATGTATATCATTTGGTGCTTCAAGATTCAAAAATAAGACATGAAAAGAAACATTCGGTGGTATGAATATCAACGTCGAGAAAAATGGAGCTACAATTGTAATGCATAATAAAATTTAATCAAATGAGGATTGGTTTCTCGATTTTGTAAGTTATCTATGTTTTAATTTCAATGCAGCGAAATTTGTTCCATTGGAGCTATATGTGAAATTTGCGCTATGATAACATAATAGCAAAATTCAATTCATACGTGGTTTATTTGAAAAAAAAAATAATCAAGTTAGATTTTTGTTCGAAAGTAGCAAGATTCGCGTAGCGCAAACTTGGCGGCAGTGACGTTAATACGTTAAGTATCAAATTATAATTTGTTACAAAAGTGCATTAAAATTCTATAGGGAAATTTTTGAATTGATCATACACTATTAGAAGTTGCTTGTTTAAGAAAAGATTGTATAGGTTTTTCCTCTTATCGTGTCTTATAATTAAATCACAATGCCTAATGTTTATATTTCGTTTAAAAATATACTAAAGTGAAATTTATTTTTTAATACTGATGAATTCTCGAAAAAAACATGACAGAATGAAGTCATTTTGATTTTTTTGCCCTCGCCTCTGTTTTATCGTTTAATTTTCTTTTGGAATGACATGTAATTGAATGTTTGGTTCATGGGTGGATTATATCTCTTGTAATCTGCATTATTTAGAGCAGAGGTTCCCAAACTTTTTTTGCCTCGTAGACCCCTTGTCATGTTTTTCGGTTTGCGGTATACCCCTGCTACCATAATTTGGAATTTTTGCAAATTTATTAACTTGAATGTGTTTATGACAGCTGGTACAGAACTAATTACATAAAATGATATAAATTTCCAACTGTAGTGAAATGTTGAATTTTAAACTTAAGAAACCTATGGTGCTCTCTAATTAATTTGAAATTTAAGTTATACATAAAATAACTGATTAAAAAACAAATGTTTTATAATGATATGAATGAATCTGGTGTTTCAATAACAAATTTTCAGCATTTGTTATCAATTTTATCAGGTTTAACCCTAAATTTCCTTGGTTAGTAGTGTCCAGCTGGCAACCGCGCTGAAACTCCTCACTAGGAAAAGCACACACACACATAATTAAAAGCTTTCTTCAATACTCCATAATTTGAGGTAAATAACATGCATATTTCTTTAAAGCCAAAATTGCTGACATCGGTTTCTAAACTTTACTCCGTTGCTTCCTATTCCGATCAGTTATTCTTGTAATATAACATTTTTTTTTTCAATGTGACCATAGGAATTCATTGCCTTTTCTGGTAGTGACCAAGTAAATGCATTCTCAAACCTAGTTTCAAAATCTGAATAAATGGACTAGAAAATACGTTGCTTCCAATATTATACTGCTTTAGCTTAATTCTGGCAATAAATGCTGAAAGGATGTCCCTTGTTTTAATAAAATTTATGCTGTGACATAACTGTGCAAATTAGCCTAATTAAATATAGTAAATAAAAGTGTTAAAGGTACACAATCTGGTTTCCATTTGCTTTAATTTTCTTTTAAAATTAAAATCACAATCTGGTTTAGTGTGAGAACTGTTGTAGACACCCATTTACTCCTCATGCACCCCCAAATTATTTTCTTGCTATCGTGGACCCCTTGCAAGTCGTCATAGACCCCTAAGGGTCTATATAGACCACTTGGGGAATCACTGATTTAGAGCTATCTTCATTGCAAAAACTTTATCCTAATTGAAAAACGAAACGCTTGCAATGTCATCCGTGCTCCAAGTTAAGTATCTTCATGAAGTATTTTTCATTTTGTTACTTGTAACACATATAATACCTTTTTAAGAAATATATTTTTGGGGCATTACTTTTGAACTTAATTTAAACTACATGTCATGAATATTAGTAATTGCAAAAAGCATACTCAGAATATATATTAATTTTTTTAATATTACAGCCCATTTTAGATTTTAATTTGTTAAACAAAGGTAGCTTGCAAATGTTTAAAGAGTTTATAAAAAAGGTAAATTAATCTACATTTAGAAATAATTGCGTTTACGGGATATTTTTATAATGCGAAAATTCTATTTTCAATATCTTTTTTAATTTACTTAAAGCTATTAATAATTATTTCAAAGTTTTACCGATGTGTTAAGGATATTAATAATTATGAAATATTCTATTGTATTTAAGATTTAATTGAACTACAATTTAAAGCTGCTAATTTTTAGTAAAGTGAAGCATAATATACACTATATCTAAGTTTCAACTAAATAAAAGTTAAGTTTGGGGCCACATTTTGATGGAATGTATCACGATAAGATATTCTCTACTTCTGGAATATCGTATAATGTTCTAAATTTACGCTGAAAAATTGAAAGTACAATTCAACTATTTTCTACATTTATTTCGAATTCCACGAATAACAGAAAAGAATAATTTAAGTAAACTTACAAAGAAGTATTAGATTAAATTGCTTTAGTGCTGTTATGTCAAGTGCTTTGAGGTTTTGGATGCTCCTTTATAGCTCTTTGGAAGTAAATGTTTAAAGATATTATTCGATTCTAACAATCAGTTCTTTAAAACAATATTTTAATAACTTTTAAATTCTTTAATTGTTGCATTTGGCAAAAATAAATAACTAGCTTTGTCTTGAATAATGTATATAAACAATGATATTTGAAAGTTCTACAAAATATATTTTCTTTATTGTTACAGCATTTTACAGGAGGGCTTGGCTTTTACTTCATATTAAATATACCTTTATAAAGACATTTTAATTTCTTTTCATTCCTTACATGCAAGGTGACACTAAAATTTAATAATGAATGAAACCCCTTTTAAAACACATTGTAAAAGAAATTTTTTTTACCCAAATAGCTTTCGGCAAGTCCTGACTTGACAGACACATTTATAAACTAATCGTTAACAATTTTCCGCGTCGTATAATTCATACTATTAAATCTTATTTAACACACAGATATCTCTCCGAGTCAGAGTTAAAGAAAATCCCTGTAAAACGCTCAAAATTCTTACAGGTGTCATAGGGATCTCTGCTTGAGCCAATTTTTAAATATTTTATTTTAATGATATCTCCAGAATTAAACTAACCTCTCTTTAACATATACGCTGATGATACCTTTATCCTGTCTAGCTACAAAAATAATGGCACTTTCACCAATGTCTTAAATGCGCATCTCTATCTACTTGAAACATTTTTAAAGTATAGAAATATAAAATTTAGTGTAGAAAAACCCCTCGTGGGTTTTTTTACAAAACGAAGAACATCAATTTATATTTCCACTTTGTACAACAGGAACATATCCTGTTCTCAATCTACGATTTACCTAAGCGTTATCCTTGATATAACTCTCGCCTGGAAACAGCAACTTATACACACGTGGGAAAAGTCCCGCATTACAATGAAATGAACTTTCCTCCTAATTTGCCGCAACGCTCATTTAAACATAAATTTTTACGTACTTTTCTACACTACAGTTCTGCATCCAAGTTTAGAACGTTCCAATCTTTGGCTATGTTGCAAATACTAATATAAAAATCCTAGATAATGTACGAAAATTTACTACACGAATGATTGTTATAGCAAATAAATACATAAGAAATAAAAATATTTATAATACCGATAAAATTTTTAAAAATAACATTAAGAGTATCGCCATTAAATATTTTCAAGATCTTCCACATGCTGATACTAACAATATGATTTTAATATTGAAAACTACGTTCCTCACGACAAAGTTAAAAGACCTAGAAGAATTTTTCTGGATTGATTTAATCCATCTTAAATTTATTCTCTCTTTGCTAATATTTTGTTTGGTAAGCATCTTAAAAATTCTGTTTTTATTAATTTAGAAACACATTTATTTCAGTTTTCTGTACTATATCCCTTGCTGGATTCGCTCCGTCCATCTACCTTTAACACTTTTTCCCATGAATATCGGGTAGCCAATCTTAAGCCAAATCTTATTGCATTTTAACCAATGAACACGTTTGCTGTCAACTACAAAAAATTAAAGTGTTTACTACTGCGCTCATACAATATATTCCAGTCTTCTCCATCTTTCTCCTCTTCCCTACTGCTCAAATCAAGAACTTTTTTGTATGAAAACAAACTTTCTATTTTCTTGTGCCAGACATGTCGAAAAACTTTCTAGATAGGAGCCGGAGTGTCATTGCGTGACCCAGTTGCCTCAAGAACTCAACGTCAAGCTTATTTTTGTTTATTGCCGAAGTCCGAGGAAAATATCTTATTAAAACCCAATGACGTCACGCTCAGATCATAGAATTTATACAAACACATTGCATAGAATGATTAAAATGGTTTTTTTCAACAAATCGAAACAAAAAGTTTCGATTTTAAACGAAAACATTGTCATCAGTCAGAAATAAATTAAGGAGGGATGATTTTCAAAACTTTTTTTTCTTTGTAATTTCCTTAAATTTGCTGATAGATGCGAAATTAAAATATTTTTTAAAATAAAAAAAAACACTACGTCTGGATTTTTGCCATTTTTTCTTGGCGAAAATTCATCTAAAATTAACAATATTTTTTAATCAGTTAATAAGTATATATTGTGACGGGTCTATACGCGTTTCTTTAAAAACTACTCCTCTTAAAACCCTCAGAAAATTTTTAGATTGTTTCTCCTATACTGAAAAGAAGTTCAGTGTTTTTTTAAAGCAAGTCACTGTGAAATTATACGGAATTTTTTAACTTTCCATCTAGTAGAACAATTTATATCACCTTGAGATAGTTTTGTTTTTATGTAGTTAAAAGGGTTTTCTTCACTAATAAATAATGCTATTTTTTATAACGAAAAACGCTTTTAATTTATGTTATAGCATTATTAATGTGTAATTAATAAGGTTGTTTCTTCATATGTAGTAAAATTATTAGTATGCCATTAAAGCCTCTTTATATTCTTAAAAGTATTTTCATTTTATGTTATCAAAAACATCTGTGTAATTAAGAACATCGATCGACACTTATTGAGTCGATAATTTGTGTGTGAACTGAGCGTATGCTATTTGCATTATAACAATGGTTGCACAATTTCAACTTCCGAAGGAGTGTTATTCCAACTAAAAGCTTTATCACACGTATACGTATCTGGAGTAATTTTTCTTTCAAGCAATACTTTTTAGCAATTTTCACACAATTACCATCGCATAGGACTAAGAAAACTGTTTCCTGAAGGAATTGCTTTAAATTCCAGTCATTGGAGATCTTCGTCTCCCTACGTCATAATGGAAATGACGATAAAGATGACAACCCCAGCTTCGCCAAACGCATCAGAATTGGGATATAATATTTTAATGGCGTATAATATTTTAAACAAAATGGTACTCATTTTCCGTCATTCCGCTTACGACTGTCAACAATAGCGCGAGTGGAATAAAAGAAGTAATATTGGATGCTCGTTTTCCAAAACAAACAAATCGATGAGTAAATCTTCAATGTAAACATAGGGCGTGGCTAATGTCAGAGCGAGTCGTTTTGCTTACGGCAACCCATCCCCCTCACAACTGCTCGAAAAATGTACAGAAACGATTGTTCCAGACATGCTTGTGTGATAAAGCCTTAAGATGCCGTTAAACGATTCATGATTTTAAGCACCATTTTTATTCGAACTTATTTTAAAAATTTCACATAAAACGCAAATTCTGTCCATGGACGTACAATGATATAAAATTGTGTGAAATGAACATAATACATACTTTATTGAACTTCTAATATTATCAGTTTTTTATTTGCCATTTTCATTTATTAAATTTTCGTGTCGGTTATTCGATTAGAAGATACATTAAATTTTTCTTATTTTCACAATTGTGCAGTTTTAGTATTTAGTACCTTTGTTTTATTCTGAGCATATCTCTTTTTTTTACTAAGAATGCATTGAATTCGCATTTGTTAACATCATTTCGATATTAGCAGCAATAACTGAGTGACATTTTGAATTCCCTATACGAATAGTGTTGTGATTAAACATTATTAATCCAATAGTTTAATCTGTATTCACTTTCAATGATTTAATATTCAGCTTAAAAATTTAGTTATGAAAACTTATTTTCTTCGGAAGTTTAATTTGTGTTAAAACATTCGTTTGTATGATTATTTTTTGGTATAACAATTGAATATAATATTTTAGTACAATATATTATTGACTTAAATTTGCTAAGTTTATTGCCTCAATTTGTATTAATATGGATTTTTAATGTTTCATAGAGTGTTCCACTCAACCATTGGTTGTGAACGAAGCTTTGTACTGGTTATACTCCTGCTTCAACATTTCCCTGGCTGGCTTTATCGCTAGATCTTTCTCCCTATTAGAGCAAGTTTGTGCTCTAATGAGCTGCTTTTAGCACCATTCCATGTCCATTGGTCTAATTCAGGGGTGCTTAACCCTCAGCACGCCGATCATAATGTGGCACGGTGGAGTTGTAACAGTGGCTTGCGAAGGCTTACAATTCAATTTTATTCTCATCCTTATAGTAAACTTTATTATTTTAAGAAAATTGAATACTCCCAAGTACTTTCAGGTCTCATATTCTTTTATTGATTTATTAGAATACAGATCAATATTTACATATATCTTGAATTATTTCCCCATTTAAACATATCTTAGCCCATCGACATCAATTCTGATTATTGCTCCATTTTTTCCATCTTAAAGAAGTTTCATCAAAGCCTTAGCTACATCTATCGGCGTAAGAAAATTAAAAAAAATTATTTTTGGGAAAAAAATGGAGAAAAATTGTTACATAAAAATACATCTTGAATTGATATTCGATAAATAAGATTGTAAAAATACACACACACAAGTGCATTTTTATACTGTTGAAAAACAAATATGAACAATCACACATGCAAAAATGAATTATCATTTTAAGTCATTTTGACTCACACAGCAGTGTGTTTATTTTTCAGGGGGGAGGGAGGTCGAGGGTCAAAAGTCCACAATACGCCACTATACATATTCTTTTGATTGTGTCGATTGTCGGGAACAAAAAACGGTAAAAAAAGAATCATTGAATAAATAATTAGCATTAATTACTAAAATAAACTTTAAAAAAATTTTGCGTAAAACTTTTAAAACAGTCTCGTCACTGGGATTGCCAATTCACGACTTGCGCGCCGAACTGATTTCTTTGAGATACGCAAGAAAGAGTCTCTCGCTCGAGCACCCATATCTACGCTAAGCCTTGGTCATCCCGTACTTTTCCCTTTACAAAGACATTAAATTGTTTCAAACTGATGATACCATCTACGAATGTTATTATCGTTTGGAGGTTGACTACCGGAGGGACCTTAATATGGAAAGGGGAAAGTATTATTATGCAGTGGTAAGTTATTTTTTCATTTGTAGGCTTCAATGAGCGGAAAAACCATTGACGATCACACACTTCACATTTATGTCCGAATGGATTGTTGACAAACGACGTAGTGAAACGTGCACTACCTGCTGTCCAATGTGCCTTCATAAACGACGATCGTACACAATCGAAGCTTAAACAGTCCGGTGTCAATATAGAAGCAATTTCATCATCCACTCGCATAATTTCAACTGCCCCCGCTGCAGTTGTACTGGCACCGTCGTTGATACGCTTGGCCGCGTTCAATCTTTCAAGTTCCCGGCACTGCTAGAGTCGATCATATGGTGTTTTATTAGTACCATTCGATTACTCTTGAGAAGCTCATTCCGACCATGTACGATTTCTGTATTTGGACTTGACTTTTTGACGCTCATAGGCCGACATTATATATTTTTGATAATTCTTTCTTTTCTTTTAACATCTTATTATATTCATTGTCACTATTTTACGCTAATGTTTTTATACAACCGATAGATTTCGAAAGCTATCAAAAACTAAAACGAACATCGTAGCTTCTCCGAGTCAAAAGTTATACTAAACGAAAATCTCGATACGCGGCAAAATTACCTCAAAATGGCGGCGCTCCCCCATCCGCCGCGTGCGATGAGTCACAGTCCTTACTTCGCGTAATGAATTCTGTGTTTCTTTAGCTGTCTAGTGGTGTAAATGAATTTTCGATAATATGTTACATATGTGGCTGGCAATACCAAGCTGTATCCCCCAATTTCGTTATCATTTGTTTTATTTGAATTGCTTCCCACTATGGAAGCAATTTTAACCCTCTGACTGGATGACCCGCTAATTGAATTTCACTTCGAAAGCGATCTCATTTTTTAAGCTAGCTACTCCGAAAATGCTCCGATAAATTTCGCGAACTGCTTCAAAAACGAATGGCTGTTTAGTGCTTTCCCTGTTAACGCCGCAGGAGGTCCCTATTGGTTTTGCAGGGGACGGTTTTATCGCTTTTCGGTCTCTGTGTTCTTCGAAACGGGAGGTTTCTCACTAACTGCTGTGGCCTAGGGCGAGGATTGTGAAATGGACATTTTCTACACTTCACGGCCAACAGAGAGTTTACCCAATTTATTGCAAATATATATTTCATATATTTGGAAAACTTGCTCAATTTCTGATCTAAAAACCAATTAGGTTTTAAGAAATTTTCATTTTCTGAGTTTTGATTTTAAATTCGGTTTCATTTTAAAGCATTTTTGCATTCCTAGATTGAAATAATTAAAAATATTTTTTAACACAATCCAATATTTCCTGTGAAACGGCAATTAACTACAATTTTAGTTTCTAAAATCATTTCTGTTTGCTCATGTTTTTAAGTTTTTGAGTTTTCTCACATTTACTTATTTAGGATTGATTTAAAGACCAATATATTTTTTGACACATAGTTTATATAATTTAAAAGATCTTTACTTTGTTTTCATTATTTTTTCCTTTTGAAAAATGCCATGACCAAAATGTACGCAGGCTACTGTGATAAATAATACTTGAAAGGGATGGAATATGACTGAAAATGGTAAATCTAAAATTCAGCCTTTTCAGGTAATATTAAAATTAGACTACAGAATACAAATGTTGCAGAATGAACTAAATATTTCCCTGATGTACCACAAACTACATTATAATAAATCTATTGTAGTTCTACATTGCAGTATTTGAAAGTCATGATACAAAAACTTAAACTTGCTTAACTACCACGATGGGGAACTGAGAAAAAAAAATAGATATTGTTTACAAACTTGGTGATTTCTGGATTACGTTTGTATAACTACTAATTTCTATATAAATATTTTGCATTTAAAACTCTTGTGAATATATAAGGTTCTGATAAAAGTGAATAATTGATCAAATTAACAGTTGTTATCAATGTTATGTCTTAGAATATTTTGAATTAAAAAGATATTTCAGTCATATTTATTTCAAGTAGAATTTTTATGTAGAGCATAAGTTGGATAGTAACATATTGAAAAATTAAAGCTTTACAGGCAATGGAATTTTTTATGCCTTTACAAATTTTAAATATGTTTTCTCAGATCTTTAATTTTGAAGATGAGAGTGTTTTCTAATCCCTAAGGCGTTTTTCCTGTTCAAGATAGAGTCTTGAAATATCTTGTAAATGTTCCCTTACATATGTTCTATAAAAGTTCTTATGGATTTAGGTCTGAGAGCTCTAGATATTTTTAAAAATATCTTAATGTTAATATTTAAAAAAGTTGGGTTTTTTCCAGGTTTAGCCATAAAAATAATTATTAAAATTCAACAAAGATATATATTTTAAATTTTATACTTTTTGTTTCCAATAATCTAAGAAATATTAATCACTTACAATAATTAAATATTTTTAATAATTTAACAGTTTAGAAAAGTTTTAAAAATTTCAAAACTGTTCAATGCTTTGAAATTGTGAAATAATGGCTTGTCAAACTAACCTATTATTTTCAGAATCAATATAATAGTACAATTTGAATATAAAACAAAAATTAATTTTACTGTGACAAACTGTTTACGACTTCTACTCATATTGTAAAAAGAATGAAAGCTAAATATATAACATAGTGGCAGTCAAAAACACATTCATAATATGTTAAAATCCTGTCCCGATACAAATTTCAATGCATTTTCCAAACTGTAGCTAAAAACAATTATATGTTTATTAGGACATAAATTATTTATATTTAGATATATTTTTCCTTATTAAGTACATAATGAATAATGGCAAGATAATTTGTAAAATCCTGAAAGATTTTAATGAAGAAAAAAAGCCAGACATAATTTTAGATAGTTAGAAATTTAATTATATAATACACAAATATGCATGTTTTAAAAGAAGTAAGTTGGCTAAGAAAATGAAATTTACTAAAATTTCCTGAATAAAGTAAATCAGATTTCATCCTCAAATACATATAATTGTAAGAAAAGCTTTTATTCAATTTACAATTAGTTATAAAAAACCTTCAATAAAAAATAATTTTAACTGGTATAAATTGCAAAAAATATCAAAGAAATATGAGAAAGACACATACATGTCGTTTACAGAAATGTCACAGTGTGATATTTTTCGAAACACGGCACTGCACACACAGTCAAACATTACAGTCTTTACATTGAAAACGAGTTTTTGATGTTTATCGACTAAATCGTAAATATAAGAAACAACAGTCAAATATCTCGAGTGCAGACGGCGCTCGCTGATATTTGAGTGAGAAAAATTAAAGCAGCATAAAATGCGACCTCGTTTGAATTATATCTAATGTGCATATTTGGAACTGTTTAGCGTACTCGAATTAACTCAAGTGCACACGTCAAGGGTTTATATTGCATTCTAAGTCAACACGGTGGCTACTGACGAGCGACTACGTATATATAATTTTGAACCGCGGTTAAGTGACGAGGACGATACCTGAGCTGATAACTCCCCTTCCAAACTTCCACATCACACCAACGTGAGGACTTTTGACCTCGACGTGTTTAATGTGCATCAGCTCCTCTTCAACGCTAAACTTTTGTGGTACCAGGGCTCGAACACTGGACACGAGTTCATAACCATGACCATCAGGCTACCGTGGCCGCAAAAGAAAATAGCAAGTTTGAAAGAAATGTAATGGAGAAGTATATTTGAAGAAATAACTTCAAAACTTAACGAAAAACCAAAATATCAAAATTTATTTTAGGAATAATATTGAATATAACTTAGTACACCTAAAACCACTTTTTACGCAGTGTATTTTGAAAGTGAACGTTTCCCCTTTTAGAGAAACTTACTATAATTATGTCAAATTCCTTTCATTTTGCTCTAAGGGGATCCCGAAACAACGTAATTTATTTGAAACACAAAATTACTTATGGTTGAATCTAATACAATTCCCTACAAAATGAATGAAAACCCTTTTTTATCATATAAATTGTGTTTGAATAGGAGATGGTTAGTTAATAAGAACATTTAAAACGTGTCGGCAATCTATGGACCTGTGGCACGTGGTACAATTCTTAGTGGCACTCAGCACTACTCTACAAATTTGTCAATTCTTGAGTGGATGGAAGTTGATAATAGACTTTATTTGACAAACATCTTCTGAGTTATGGACATTTATGGAACTACAAAATAATCTGAAAAATAATTCTAAGGATAAATTTACAGGTATTTTGTAAATAATTTAGTGTTATTGCTAGGGGATTTAATTGTTGAAAAAAGAAAATTGCATGTACTCTGCTTTCCACTTGTGATTCGGCATATCAAAGTAAAAAATCTTTCCTAATATGAAAAATATTTCGACTCCGCAAAGAAATTGTTTAACAACTGAATGCTCAGAATCGTGTCATGCATTATACCCCTGGTTTCGCGATATGAAAGAGTCGTGAAAGAGTTAATTCGCATTAAAATTTTATTTAACTATAATGAAGGGAATCATTTATATTTCACTTTGTCTATTTCTTATTTAAGTAAATATGTTGGAAACATACATTTTTAATTTTTTTATCTTTGTTGAAGAAATAGTAACATTTTATATTGTTTATTTTTATGTTAATAAATGTATTTCATTGATCCATAATTAATATAAAATAAAACTGTAAATCTAAATTAATTACCTCTATTCTTTAAATCTGCAAATATTACCGTAAGAATCGAAGGATTTTAAAAATTTCCTACTATGTGGCACGCTGAATGATACTGACAGATTGGTTTGGCACATCTTAGCT
Source organism: Trichonephila clavipes (assembly GCA_019973935.1). Classification (NCBI taxonomy): domain Eukaryota; kingdom Metazoa; phylum Arthropoda; class Arachnida; order Araneae; family Nephilidae; genus Trichonephila; species Trichonephila clavipes. The sequence continues at coordinate 28,760 of BMAU01003235.1, forward strand.
ACACAGTTGCCGCCCCTGATTTAAAATGTTGGGTAAGATAACCATTATATTTTTAAAATTTTATAAATATACCAAAGTAGAGTATTTTGTCAATACATGTTTTAAAAGGAGTAAAGTTTACGAAAACGATATATAAAATTGCGTTAAAATTATTGGTACTCTATCAACCGTACTTTTATATATATATATATATATATATATATATATATATATATATATATATATATATATATATATATATATATATATATATATATATATATATATATATATATATAAGAAGTACGTCGATAGAGTACAGTAGTTACTGCCAACTCGTGACAATGAATTGAAATTAAGTTCACAATTCATTGTTATTAAAATATATAAAATTTTACATGACTTAATTTTGTATTTGTTATTTTTATATTCCTTACTGAGAGAGAGAGAGAGAGAGAGAGAAAGCAACAAATGGGAGTTCATTACCTGCCAAAACTGCAGAGGCCTGGTTGTTTACTCCACAAGCTCCTACCTTATGCTTACTCTGCCGTACTAAGTAAAAATGCCGTCTTCTGCTCGTCAAGATCATGGAATTGCAGATATTGTTTTCCATATATTTTAAATATTAGTTTTCTAACTTCTACATCAGCCTTTTAATAGTCTACACTCCTGCAAAGAAGTCTGAATTCAAAACTATAAAAACTTATTATTCCCAACAATGTCATTTATACCTTTATTTTTTATAATCTATGAATGCGTTAAACTATTAATTTGTTATCGCGACTGTGTTTAATATTAAATGCGAAAAAAACGAATAAGTTTCAGACTGAAACTTAAATTGAATTTTTCAAAAAATTGTCATCGATATTCTCATAACTTTTACATATTGTCATTTTAGCATATCACACATCTATCTTCTATGCAAAAATCTATTATAAGTTCATCAAATGTTTCAGCATATTTTTACTCATAACATGCAGTTTTGAACCACATTGTGAGGCCGCGGTAGCCTAATGGTCAAAGTAACCGACTCGTAGCTGACGTGTCATGAGTTCGACCCCAGCACCACTGAAGATCCGCCGTGTAAGGGAGCGATGTTCAAGCGTCATCCTCGTCACTTGAAAATGGTTTAAAATTACGAGGTCCGTCGCCAAGTGTGTGAATATTAACGTCGCACTGTTCAGCTACACGAGGACTTTTAGTGAGGGACCTCGTAATTTTGAAAAATGGTCAAATGACGAGGGTGACACCTGAGCTGGCACCCCCTCCTAACTACCACACCACACCAACGAGAGGACATTTCAGCTCTCGATAGATTTAACGTGCATCGCTGCCTACACGGTGGGTCTTTTTTGTGGCACTGGGCTCGAACTCGAGACATGCCAACCATGATTCGATACCTTGACCACCTGATACCCCGGCCACAGGACCGTCGTCAAAAGCCCTCAAGAAGTTGAGTAGAGAAGAGAGAGAGTGCGACTTTAATATCCCTCACTTAATTAAATTATATGAAATTTAAGGAATACTTGAAAAAAAAATATTAGAAGTCGAATATATATATATATATAAAAAATTAATCTAATAATAATTTTAAATATCCAAAGAATTATTAGTATTTATGGTAAATATATGTTTTTCAACTGAGTATGTGAGACACGCATAAATATCTTTTTCGAAATTCCAATGCAGAATTTTAGTGGAGCTAATACAAAATTCCTAGTTTTGCATGGTTAAGATTATAAAAATGTCCAAATTTTAATAACCTTTTCTTCAGTCAACCACTAATGGAACATGAATGATGAGGGATTATGCATAAATATATATTTTTTTAACTTCAATTTAAAAAGGATCTTTATATTTATTTATATGCGCAAATGTTAACTGTAAATTTGTCCAGATGCTTTTAAATACTCTTTATTTGAAGATTCAAGTTAAAAAATATAAACTTGAAATTAAAATTCTCTTTGAATGAAATTAATGTTCAGACATTCAAAAATAATTTGTTATCTGAACAATACAAAACAAGGGATTCTATGTAAGATGCCCTGAATATCTGGCTTTAAAATTATGAAAACTAAAAGATTTAAATATGTTTTTTTTTAACAATACATATAAATTTTTTGCAAATAATGTAATACAGAAGCTTAAAAATTATTCATGTTTAGAAGTGTCCGAAATTTTAAAAGATTTTAAATTTTGAACCTTTTTTTTTTTTTTTGACACATAACAAAATAATCATTTTTTAAAAAAATCCCTGAAAGTATTGATTAAAATAAAAAAAAATGAAACAGTAAATTATCCTCAATGTTTTAATATATAATTTGAATTTAAATACTACAGATATTTTTTAAAAACTTAGACATACATTATAAAAACTTAATTCCATTTGAGAATTTTAAGGTAAAGTAAAAAATTGAGAATTCTCAACTGGTTGACTTGCAATTTATTTCCGTACACTTTAGGGTTTAAAGAAATTCTTCGGTTCCTTTGGCAATCGTAAAATCTCGGGTCTCCACGTGGCCCATAAAAGTTCCCCCTCAATGCCCATTGTGTCTCCCCGACCGTCTCTAATTATCTTTCAAGATCGTAAACCTTTAAAGGAGGAAAAGAATTCGGAAAAATACCACCTTACCGGTTTTGAACACATTACTTGAAGGGGAAAAATCTGTTTGGTTCATTTTTGGTAAGTCCCCGGCCTTAGAAAAAAAATTCAGTGTGGTCCGTTTTCGAAGCCTCTCTAGTAGGGTGGAAAAAGCCGTGCTGTGCAGTTGGAGGGTTAAAGACGTATTCACGTCAAAACAGTTAACGGAAAAACTTTAGGAAATTTGCTATTCTCGTTGGAAAAATCGTTTATAACCCGAGAGTCTGAATGTAAGAGAGCCTAAATTAAATGTGAAGCACATTTTCAGACAGAAAAATGGCTCAAAACTTTCAGCAACATGTTTTGACAAAAGTGGTTGAACCTTAGATTTAAACATCTCCTTCAATTTTAAAATTTAATGAATGATTTTAATTACAGTGCCGAAAGGGATTTTTTGTTTCGATGCTTTGATTGATTGATTAAATATTAACGTCGCACTGTTCAGCTACACGAGGGCTTTTGGCGACGGACCACGTAATTTTGAGCCATGGTCAAGTGACGTGGACGACACCTGAGCTGGCGCCCCTCTCCTAACTTCCACACCACACCAACGGGAGGACGTTTCAGCTCTCGACAGATTTAACGTGCATCGCTGCCCTACACGGCGAGTCTTTAGTGGTACTGGGCTCGAACCCGTGACAAAAGCAAGCCACGGTCCGATACCTATACCACTCGGCTACCGCGGCCACTCTTGTTTCGATGCAATGAATCTTTGAGTTGGTGAATGTTCTTTTAAGATCAGGGACTTAACTTTCTTGACAGTTGCCTGCGTTCGAACAGTCTTAGAATGAGGCTTCATGGGTCACGTTTGCATTTTTTCTTTCAGCTAGAGGTTTTTTTCTTTCTAAGTTTAATATATTATAAAAACTATTTTTGAAAAAGCACAAGTGAAATTTTTACATCGCTTTATAATTTATTGATATGAATATTTCTTCTAGAAAAGTACAAATACTTACTTTCTATGTATCTACCCATTTTAAGAGCCATTTTCAAAATAACTTTTTTTTTTTACATTGGAATCAAAAGAAAACATTAGCAGACGATTATTCTGAAGTTGTTAAGGCGTGTTGGAAAGCTTTGAACCTCTTATTTTTTTTGACAGTTTAAGATTTTTAAACTTTCAAATTGTATAGATTTTAACCTTTCAAAAATACCTTACTTTAACCTCCAGGGTAATTAGAAGCCCTTAAAACCTATTTTTAAATAATCGTTGAAAGTAGGCCATACCCATTTAAATGGCGAAAAATATAAACAAAATATTTTGTTTTTGAACGTCTGATATAAACCAAAGCATGTATATTTTATTAAGTGAATTGATCCTTTTACTTTTTTATTTCCTAGTCGATTAGAAGTCTCAATGTATACAGAAAATTTCGTAACATATAAAATTACAGCAACTCGTAACGACGATAAATCAATCCAAAAATCGAAAATTTACTCCATTAAATTCATTACTCTCTTTACATAAATAGGATATAATTTGACAGGTGTATGTACAAAATTAAAGAAAGAAAGACGTAGAACATTAAGTCGTGGATGCCAATATTTTCTATAATGTTGGGTAATGATGAATTTATAAAATAAATTAAACATTTTTTCCCAATGAAAATAAAGACGAACTACAATGATTGTATTTTAAAATAGACTAATATTAAATTTAATAACTACAAACAAGCTAAAAATAAGAATTGATTTTATTTATTTACCCCATAGTTCTTCGAAAATCCAACCACAGCGTGTTTGCTCGCACAATATACAGGGAACACATGAAATAGATTCAAACCCATTTCAGTACGAATAATGTGAAATTATGAACCTTATGTGTATTACTCAAAAATATTTAGCTTTATCATCTACAAATTAAATATCGCCAACAATCAGTAGCAAACACAAAAAATTTTCAATGGAGTGGAGGAGGGTCCAGGGGCGAAAGTCTACCATTTTGGTATCATGCTCCAATTTACCGCCCAACATATTCTTTTGATTTTGTCGATTTTTGGGAACAAAAACATTACAAAATTAATTATTGAATAAATAATTAGCATTAATTAATAAAATTAATTATTAATAACAAATACATAATTAAACTTTACGTAATATATACATAGGATTATAACCAATCGGAAAAAAACAAGGACTATGGGGGGGTCTTTACCCCTAGGACATCCCCCCTTGCTTGCGCCACTGTCAAAAGTCATTATTACATTTTTTTTGACAAATTTTCTATGGCATAACATTTTAGAAAATAGAATAATAATAATTAATGTCGACAAAGTTAAACTAATTTGATTTTTTAAACTGATCTGAAGTTTAAGGAACTCATGTATTTCGACACTGGTGATTTGAGAACAACAGTGGCGTAACATGCACGCCCCACAATCTACGCGGTGCGGAGGGAGCAGGATTCTAAGGGGTTCAAAGCCTATGTTATGTTATGGTTTTGCAGCAATCCTTTGTAAGATCTGGCTAGAGGGCCAAAAAACTGAAATTGCAGGGGGACCCAATATATATATATATATATATATATATATATATATATATATATATATATATATATATATATATATATATTCCGTTACGCCACTGGTGACCAATCCTGTATTTCTGAAACCGTAATTGTCCAGTTCCCACGATAAGTAAATAAGAATACTTTTTAATAGTTACATGACTATCTTTTCTTTATTACTTATTATCCATTTTGATATTCATTCTAATCATTTTCTTCAATGTGATATGAAATTTTTTTCAATCATGAACATGGAAGAAAATTTCGGTTATAAAGCATTTACAAAACAAAAATTAATTAATGATTTACCAAGTAATAAAAAGAAAGACAACGATAATTGTTGTGGTTCAAAAACAGCAACTTAGCTTAATTTACTGTACATCTGTTTCTGTCATTTTCATATATAAATATGTTTTTCTAAGTTTTTAATAAACGAAATTAGCAATATTAGAAATTAGTTACACTTAATTGGCATACCTTCATGCAGAATAAAAAATAGTGATTAAAAACAGTGACGTTCGAATATTAATCAACGAACAGTACAATAATGTTAACTCAAATTCTGATCAATCTTTTAACCAGTTGAACAGCCAGTCTCAAATAATCACTTAAGGTCATGCTATGCATTTTCTATTAATGAAAAAAAATAATTCTAATGGAAGTTGTACTTTAGAACAGTGATACTCAAACAGCGGCCCGCATGGTATTCCTTAATTTTCTAAAAAAAACAATCCTTCTTTTCTTCTTAAATTTTCGAAACTTGTGATTTTAAAATATAGATTCAGTGGAAGAAAGTATCTCGCTCTATTACTTGACTGGGAGTATTTTTAACAGCAATGACAAAAAAAAAACTAAATTCACAGAAATAAATTTATAAATTTTATTTGTGAGTGATCCTATGTGTTCCTGTAGCGTTTTAAAATTTAAAACGTAAACAAACATTCTGGCTCTTAACCATTTCGTGGGTCATTTATTTCTCTTTTGAATTTCTCGTATTTCTTATGTTTTGTTAACAATTAAACTACAGCATTTATGGAAATATATTTTATTTAGCCGAATTTTATGTTTACATTCAAACTTTAGAGTGGGAAAAATACTTCCCAAAGCACCATTCACCGTCATAAGGAAAAACTAAATTTAATGGTGATTTGTCACGAAAAAGAGGAGAAGCACGTTGCAAAGCACAAGGGGACATCACATTCTACACACATGTAGCACGTTTTCTTTTTTTGTCTCTTTCTGCTACATTTCCTACATTGTCTATTGTTGGAAACCATCTTTGGCATATGAGTTCCCACACTGACTAAGTGCAGATCATCCGGAACTACACATTTCTTTGCTTGGAAATCTAGCATGACGTCTTTTTTTTTTTTTTTTTTTTTTGAGGAATATCCGTCTATTAGCCCACGAGCTAATGCTATACGGAATGTTAGTTGGTCTAAACTTCTGTTTCTGTTGTTCACTTGCCAGAGTAGGAAACTATTTATGATGACAAGATAAGTAAGAAAATAAAAATATGGAACTTGAACCCAGGTTCGCAAGAAATGAAGAGCTATGTAATGAATAAGCCAAACAACCATAAAAAAACTTGACAAAAAAATCGGTACTTACATATTAGCATCACCACAGCCAAAATTACACCATGAGAATAGTTTTTTTTTAAAATAACGCATTTAATAAACTTTGCTGTTTTGATATCATGGTGCAATCTGCATGGAACAAAATTTGTTGTGGTGACGCTAATACGAAAGTACCAAAAAAAACCTTAGTTTGGCAGTTGAGCATAAATGATACATATATAAACCAGAAAAAAGTTCTTACACCAATTAATAACATAAAATATTTGAAAATAAAAATGAGACATATATAGAATGTCAACCATTTTTACCTAATTGTGGTTAAAATATAGAATAGGAGGAACCTAGGCAAAGTCAATTTTTTGGCTTCCAGAACCAGTCGACAGGTGTGAAACAAAGTCGAAATAAGGAATAGCCAAATTTATTCTAGATAATTATCGTAAAACCAAGGGGCTTCCTATTCGACACTTTAGCCGATATTCCTATACTTTGACAGGTGAAACTTCGTAATTTTAAACAATGGTCAAATTAGAAGGATATCTACACTGTCTACCAATTTTATGAGTTTCCCCATCCACCCTACTTGAAGAGTTTTAACTTCAATAGATTCAATGTGCCTGCAGCACAATTGGTCCTCAATGTTACCACAATTCAAGCCCATAATTTAGCAGAAACTATGTGAGCCACAAATTTGTAACCATGACCACTTAGCCATTAAGGTTGATAGGATTTTACACATTAGTAAACATTTTACTACTAACCTGGATAACTTTTCCCAAAAATTATCCTAGATCATCATCTGTGAGACATTCCTGGATATTTAACTCTATGCGTGACATACAATGTGAGTTTAGTGATCGTTTTCTCTTAAATTTTTATCACACACACTACAAGAATAAGGATTTTCTTCAGTATGAGTTAGAAGATGCATTTTAAGATAGCATTTATATGCAAAATATTTTTTGCATATATCATACTTAAAAGATTTTTCTTTGGCGTGAGTAACAGTATGCAAATCAAGCATACACTTCTTATAAAAAAGTTTGTCACAAATACTACAAATAAACTTTCTTTTACCAGAAAGAATTACTTTATGATGGATAAGACCTGATCTATGTCTGAAAGCAATTTGACATATGTCACATACATGCGTGTTTCATCAGTGTGAATTTGATAATGTTGAACTAGTCTATATTTTGCGGCAAATTTTCGGCCACAAACCTCACAGGCTAGATCCTTATTCTTATGAGTTAATTTATGTCTAGCCAGTTGTGATGATGTTCTGAAGCTTTTATTACATGTCTCACACACATAAAGTTTCTCTCCAGTATGAGTATATTGATGAGTTTTAAGTGAAGACTTTTGATTAAAGCTTTTATTGCATATATCACACGTATAAAGCTTTTCACCTGTATGAATACGTCGATGTTCGATCATTTTTTGCGGAGGACACATGCTTGGATGCATACATTGCACACATGTCGCTTTTTTCCCTTAAATTTTGAATAATCATTCTCACTCTCCTCATAACTCTCTTTTTTTCAATGAATCAAGCGATGAGTTACAGGAGCAGATACCAAATTAAACTCTGTGTTACATACTTCACATAAATAACACTGTTTCGCTGAAGGTGACAAATCAGATGTTGCGAATTCAGACATTTTACAATCTTTCAAAGGAAAATGATTCCTACCTCGAGATGAATTAATGTTAAAAATCGTCAAACTGAACTTGCTTTTAATAAAAGTTAAACGTTAAAAAGTTATGAATCTTCTTTACACTTCTATCACTCAAAAGCTACTCAACGATTTGCTTCTTCAATTACAAAGATTCCAGCGGATACTTTATCTTCCAGAAAATATTCACCTGATAAACAAATACTTGTCAATATTTAAATTTACAATCAAAGTATACCGCCCATTACGTTATAATGGCGATTCAATAAGAAGGCAAAATCTTGGCGGGGTAGAGCCAAGTTGGTATCATTTTGGCGACCAGGTTGGCGGCCAATTTGGCGACTTAAGCGAGCATTTTGAGTTATTGGCAACCATGTTGGCGAATCGGAACCCCTCTGATTCTTCTAGAAAGTAGTTGATCTCTCCATTATTGTAACACTCGATGACACTAGCGGCTATATTTCTGGAAGTTTCTATCAGGCCCATAAATAGGAGTGCCCACCTCAACCAGTCAGTCTACTTTCATTTTTAAACGTTACAGTAGAGGGCTACGATAGCAAAGGGGTGACCCAATACTATAAATGCCAACAATTCAATCACACGGCAAGCAATTGCCATATAAAACCTAAATGTCTTAAATGTGGGGAACCCCATCAAACAAGTGAATGCGAGATCGATAAGGTCGAAACTATGTACTGCCTGAATTGTGAAGCATATGGCCACATGGCCAATTACTCAAAATGTCCACTATACCCCAAACCACGCAAAGGAGCAACAATAAAACCAAACTACACTACAATAGTTAACAGTCTAGTCCGCCCAAACGTATCTTTTGCGCAAGCAGCAGCCCAACAGGAAAAGAATAAGAATACCGCTCCCACCCCCCAACAGATGGCACCACGAATCGGTCAGGTTCCTACTACAATAACAGCACAAACTCAGGCCGCAACAACTCACATTGCAAAAGCAACAAAAACCAGTAATGCTAAAAACGAATGTATGGGTCTCATAACCCAAACACTAACTCAAACTATTCAAGCTCTATCACTACTTGTTCAACAAATTAATAGTATAGACTTCTCATCTAACACCCCTCAACCATCCAATGCCAATAAAAATAAATCTCAACGAAAGAAGGAAATACGCGCCTTAGTAGAGGCTCTTCTAGATGACTACGATGAATAGACACCAAATAAGCGGCCTTAGTTTGTGTTCTTGGAACGCAAACGGCCTACTAAGCAAAATCTCAGAATTAAAAATTTTTATAGAGAAGTACGATCCCGACATCTTACTAATCCAAGAAACACGTTTGAGACCCACCCTCAACATAAACATTTCAAATTATACATGTTACAGGAACGACCGCATCTCGAACGGAACTACTCCTACTCTCGGTGGTACAATAATTTTTATTAAAAAATCTATTCCGCATTTCTCCCCCCATCCCCACTCTGCATCATATAGAAGCTACCACCGTAACTATTACTCCCCGAATATTAGCAACTTCTCAATTACTTGTATTTATATTCCCCTAGATCTGATAAAAACTTATTCACTGTTGATATTGAGGCTCTCATTCAGGCCAACAGTAACTGTGTGATTTTTGGCGATTTTAACGCCACACACAGTGCATGGAATTGCTCCAAAAAACTCTCCCAGAGGCATTCGATTAAAATACTTCACTGACGACAATAACCTAGAAATTGCTTTTCCCAACTCTCCAACCAGATATGGATACAACTCCTCGAATACTCTTGATTTCGCAATAATTAGTAACTTCAACTACCCCTACAATATTGTATCCATAAACGACCTTTCGTCAGACCATAACCCTGTCATGTTAAACTTTAATATTGCTACCCCCATCCATAAAGATAATCCTAGAGCAATTACCACCTGTTGGTCTGCTTTCAGAAAAAATCTCAAAAATGAAATTAAACTCTTCGACTATGCTAAAATCAACAGTGAATCTACGTTAGAAGAAAAAGTAGCAAAGTTCGCGGATGCGGTTAGCTCCGCCCACAACTTAGCTTCCAAGCCAATTAAAAACACCCGACACAGCTACACGCCACAACACATCAACTATCTAATAACTTGTAAAAATAGGGCCAGGAAATTATACCAACAGACACTAAATCCACTACACAAAACTGAAGCCAACAGACTTCAAAAATTAATTAAAAAAGAAATCAGGATACACGCACAAAACACTTGGAACGCCAAACTCGAATCACTTGAAACCCAAGATAACAGTCTCTGGCGCATGCAAAAATACTTTCGCAAAAAACGCTCAGACATTCCAAATTTAACCGGACCCAATGGCATCGCTAGCAACGATGAACAGAAGGCCAACTTAATTGCAAACACTTTCATAGACAATTACACGGAAAATAAAAGACCAGGGAAGCACACTACCAACATAGACTCTGACGTCACTAATACACTAACAAGATTTTTCTCTACTCCACCTTCATCTCCTATCTCTCCCACAGACCCAGACGAGATCTGTGACTATATGAAAAAACTAAAAACTCCAAAGCACCTGGAATCGATAATATCACCAATAAAATGATTAAAAAATTTCCTTTTAAAATTATCTTAATCTTTACCTACATTATTAATAAAATTTTATTACTCAGGCACTTTCCAACTGAATGGAAAGTTGCAATTGTTTTTCCAATTCACAAGCCTGGTAAAAACAAAAATTCTCCAGATGCCTACCGGCCAATCTCTATTACCTTCGCTCAGCAAAATTGCTGAGCACATAATTTTAAATAGAATCAAGAACCACATCTATAGCCCTAACTTTTTAAACCCTAACCAGTTTGGATTCACCCAACAACTTTCTACTTACCACCCGCTACTCAGATTAACGGAAAAAATTTCCTCAGGATTTCAGAGAGGCAGGACCACTGGTGCTGTCTTCCTGGATATCCAAAAGGCATTTGACCGTGTCTGGATAGACGGACTCATTTATAAACTTATTACGTATAATTTTCCACCTGCTATTATTCATATTCTGTACTCATACCTCACTAACAGGAAATACAAAGTCAGAGTGAACGACACGCTCTCAATTACACACCGCGTCAACATTGGGGTAACACAGGGTTCCCTCTTGGGACCTGTGTTATTCAACATTTACGTTAATGATATACCTTCACACCCACGCACTATGATTAATCTATATGCTGATGACACTGCGATCTCAGCCACTTACAAAAATACAAAATCAGTCACAATTGCACTAAACAAACACCTGGCCCTACTCGAAAAATACTTCAATGACTGGAAAATTAAAATCAACGTGGATAAAACCGTTGCGGTGTTATTCACTAAAGCTCAAAAACCAATTGCGCCGCCCACTCTATATTCCACACCACTACGCTGGTCTCAAACAACCAAGTACCTTGGAATTACTTTTGACAAAACCCTCACATGGAAGCCTCATATTCTTTATGCGCGCGATAAATTCCGGATCGCATTAAAGAAACTCTACCCCTTAATTTGCCGGAATTCCAATATGTATCTATACAATAAGGTACTTCTCTATACGGCCGTTTTGCGTCCAATTCTGAGCTACGGATGTCCCATATGGGGCTACGCAGCTAATACAAACATAAAAATCCTAGAAACAGCACAAAATTCTATCATCCGATGTATCGTAAGAGCATGCAGATACAACTCAAACGAAAACATTTACAGAGCCATCAAAATACCTCCTTTTAAAAAACATATACAAGACTTAGCCAAAAATTTTTATGACAATCTCCCCAACATCAATAATACCAACATCATCAATCTAGAAAATTACACCCTCTGATACTCAAAAGACCTAGGAGAATTCTCCTAGACTCCTACAATCCGCCTTAATTTATTTAAATGTTCATTCACCAATCGGCGAATGAACCCCTCTTACTAAATTTTAATCTACTTTTCTTTAAATTTTCATTAAACTCTAATTTACTCTAAACTCCCATCAATCCTAAATTCAATGCATCTATCAGGAAATATTCAATCTTTCCCCACTACTTTCTGCACAACCTTCGGCACAGCCATTAGAGAGGATTCTCACTTTCTGCTAACATCCAATAGAAGTGCCCTCTTTCACACAACTGGATCGACAACGACAGAAAGGCCATCCATCAAGACTGACAGCCCGCTCCTCTACGAGATGACGTCACTCCTCCGGACAAGCGCTTCACCTCCGATGTCACCCCCATCAATCATCATGCTCCAACCACACTGCTAAGGGAAAGCACGGCTCCTCGCGAGCCACAACGAACTCTCAAGACTCTCTACTATTTCACCCAAGACAGCAAACGAACTCATGATTAAACATTTTGAACATTTCGGACAATAGATTTTTAAGAACAATAGTGAACTATAATTACATTACGTGCATTAGAATTTCCAACTACCACTTTTTAATGATTCAACTACTTTCGATATGGGACGGCGGATTTCATAAAATCCAGTTTCCCAAAGACCCCCAACTTCCCAACCAGTCAGTCTTGATTAAACCAGCGATTAGTAAGGATTGTTTTGACAAGCGATTTGTGAATATTGCTGCTGAATCCTGTGTTTTAAGGATTGGATTTCCGAAAATAAATTATCATCGCTCTTGAATAAACGTTTTTCTTCTTTAAAACTGACTTGCATTAAATCCTCGATTTCGGATCTACGTAACAATATATTATCATTGAAAGTGATTAATCGTTTAAGTAAAAATGAATACTAAGAATTCAATAGCGATTCTTGAAATGTTCAAGAATTCAATAGAGCTTTTTGGAACATCAGTTTGTCTTGGTAACAGTGGTATGTACAAGGGTTGAATTGAGGTGGGGGTCAACCCCCCACCTCTCGCCATACATCAGGAAAATTTTGAATTTTACCATTAAATCTTGTCCTGCAGCTTTCTTTCCCGTTTTAAAGATAACAAATTTCCCTTTACCGATTCAAAAGAATTTTTTTCATAAAATAAATGTAATAAAAATAATCAGCAAAGTTGTTTCGCTGTATACTTTTAAATGAAATTTCTTAAAATTACCATTTAACACAATGAATTTTACAGTAATTATTCTTCGCTTTTAAAATCCATGAATTTAATTAATAAGGAGGGTTAGTTAGAAATATTAAACTATGGTATTACTTTTAATCTACTTTTCTAGCATAATTGGTTTTCTCGTACGATTCAGTCATTTTTTGGGAGGGAGGGCTTGATAATTTGTATAACTTCCGCATATTTCTAGTACTGTAACGTGAAAATTTCGAGAAATATTCCAAACATAGTATTAATAATGTTGTATTCGAAAAACTGCTTAAGTAATAAAATAAAATGTTGTTAAATCTTAACCTTGAGAGCTCTGAAGACTAGAGTATTTAATAAAAAATAAATTTATAAAAGAAAATGATGAATTTTTTAAATAGAGAATCTGACTGTTATATAGAATTTATCTAACCTATATTTATCGTTATTTTGTTGATCTATTTTTAAAATGTTCTTTTGTCGTTTATTACTTGATATATGAATCCATTCTAAATATTTCTTTTAAAATTTTGCTTAGATAACGAAAACAAATCTTTTTAAAGAGAATGCATGCTTGAATGAATACTCCCTTCATAACCTTTTTGATGTACGAAAAGTAAAATTATGTTACTCGTAGACAAATAAAGCTACTTGGGATAAAATTAAAATGGTTTTGTACATCTGGTAACCATCTTGAATTAGCATAATAATTTTGAGAAGTTTAAATATATATTGAATATCTCGCGTTACCTTTCTTAAAATGCCCGTTCAAGAATTTCTCAGATATTCTAGTGCAAATCTTGAAATTCTTGCTAACATATTAGAAAATCAAATTTTATAACTTAATCGTAAATATGAAAAGTAAACTTTTCACGGTTATTCTACATTCCTCTTTGGAAAAGGCATTTTTCAAATTATGTTTTAAGTTTTAAGAAATGTAAGGTGGCAGTACATTTTTCGACACACAGATGATGCTTAAATTCAATTTCATTCTCCGATTTAGAATGCATTCAATCTCTCTGAAAATGTTATATCAGTTATGTAATTTTAGAACATGATACACATTTATGCAGAAAAAAACACGAGAGTAATGCAACCCATTCACGTCACCCAACTTCACGTGACCCATTCACTTCGCTGGGTATTTTATAACATTGCAAGAAAATATATTCTTCTTAAAATATTGCTGTTTAAATCTTAGCACACGCACATTAGGTTTACGATTGAAGAAATATTCTTAAATTTTGGGCTTCTTCTGTTAAAAAAGATTTTACTTGAATTTCTAAAACAGAACAATTGCCCATATTTTAGAATCATTCTATGGATATTGCTGTTCTCACTATAAATGTAATTTTATTGAATAGAAATATGAATTTTATACACACATTGATGAAATCTAATTTTATGGGATATTCTGTTAAGTTATAAATAATTTACGCATTAAACAATATGTAAAACCATTCAATAAATTTATTAGAATGTTAAAAAAGGAACTAATTTGACGATTTTAACAACATTTCATTTAAGATTTTCATTTGTGTAATAATACATTATCCGTTGTTTATAATTGGAAATAAATTTTAAAATATATTTTCAATAATATAGACATTATAAAGCGGTAAGATATTTCACTCAGAAAATACAATAATATTTAATATGTCTTGTATAGCACATTAAATGTTATAAGGTTTCAGAAATTATTGGACAGGTTATATTTGAATGCATTTTGCGTTTTTAGTAATCATAATAAAGTAGAAAATATTGTAAAAATATATGTTCAAAGGATAACAAGCAAAGGAGGCAAGATATTTTATGCTAACCAGAAATGTCATTCGAAAAACTGCTATTTCGTGCTTTCATTTTAAATATTCACACCTCTTCCCAAATCCTCTTAATATCTTTGTCATTTAAATTATATTTCGGGAACATTTTTTTTCTTTTCTTGATACAAAAAAATATTGACCATTTTTATTTTCATTTCAAATCTTCTTTTCTAGAACTATTGAAAAATTGTTTTCTCTCTGATTTTTTGCTGACAAAAAATGTTTCCATCTCTTCTCAGTACAGATTTCCTCAAACTGGGAGTCATGATAATCTACGTGTGGGAACCAAGCATATCGAAAAGTCGAAAATAAATGATTATTTAAATTATTACTGAACTGAGAAAGAAAGCAAAGAAATACAAATATAAAACACACATAATAATAATAATAAAACAAAATAAGGCATTTTTCACTAATATAATATAAATGTATGAGTACCACACAATATATTTGTCCATTAATTTATCAATATTAAGTTAAGAATGAGTTTAATTAATACCAGTGCCTCCTTAGGCTTGTCATATTCAAATTATACACAAAATTTAATACTTATGTTGCTAATGTGTTCGGTTTATAATTAAAACTATATTGTGTCTATAGGTGTGAATGACTTACATCTGAAATTGCTCCCTCTCCGTCTTGCCTACCTAAGAATGTAAGAGGAATGAAACCAGAAGCAGAAACATCCATAATAACACACACATTTATTTACTCACAAACACACTAACCAACAACAATTATTTCTCTAAATGAATGTCAAAGGAGCAAAAGAAAGCGTAGCGAATGTAACAGCTTCCTAACTCCTTTTCCCTTAATTACAAAAACTGACTTTATATAGTTGAACTAATCTGCAAATCAAGGTTTCTTCTTTAGAGGGATGGCTGAGAATTAAAAGCGAATGCTAGCTCCAAGATTCCCCCAGAGAATCGAGCTCACCCAAAGGGTTTAGAACTGAATCCGACCCTCCGAGAAGTATTTTATAATCAAATTAAACGAAAAACATGTACAAAGGTCCCTTCCCAAAATTCTTGAGAATTGGGGGAAGAATACAGAAAAAACGCTTAACAATTACAATGCAAATACATAAAAGAAAAGAAACACTTAACAAACACAAACAAGAACACACACAGGTGCTATCTTCTAAGGAGAAGAAAAGATCCTGAAACAGACATAGGGCACGAGGTGTGAAAAAGAAAAAATAAACAGGAAACCAAAAAACTTATATATTTGAACCATAATTCCAGTTGGCGCCAACACTTCCTGTTGTCGTTAGATTTTTTTTTTTTTTTTTGAAAAAGCACTGGAAAGATGTTGTTTTTTTTTTAGATTTCCTCCTCCAATTATATTTTTAAGACACTAAAAGAGAAAGAGGGAGAAAGGGAGGAGGAAAACAGATAAGTTATTGAATTTTATTAAAGAAACCATTTTTTGCTAAAAAGAGAAAAAAAAACAAGAAATTAATCTTAAAGTAAACCCAGAATGATGACTATTATGGGAGGGGAACAAAAAGATTTAAAGGAATAGCAAAAACCGAAAGAGGGGAAAAGGGAAAGTTAAGCCAAATTATCCCATATGGATTTGGATATTATGCAAATTATTTGGATATATTGCAAAGCAGGAAATTAATTTATTGTGAATAGCTCGATAATTAATAATAGAGTTGACCCAAGGATAGAGAGAGTTCGGGCTGGGGTTAACAAGATGGTGATCAGAAGTGAAGGGGCAGTGGAATACGTAATGATCGGCATCTCCAGGCGACCCACACAGTCAATTTGGAGAGGGAAGGAGATTGAACCTGTGCAAGTAAGCGGGGAAAGACCCATTATTAGTTAGAAAATGGACCAGATATTTAGAAATGGGAAGAATGTTTAATTTAGGATTATTGAAAAGCGCTGGACCCTTTATCCAGTATTGCAATCATTCCAAGAGGAGGTCAAAAAAGGCTCTAGGATAAATTTATTTAAGGAACTGGAGAGGAAGAAGCGAGGAGCGGGAACCGAAAACACTTCACCATCATATACAGCCTGTTTTGCATAAAGGCGTAATTATTATAAAGGTTATTGTTATGAGCTTTGACCCAGTAAATATTGTATTAGCTTCTGAATTGAAACAATTTGAATTAGTTAGAGGTTGCGTATAGATTCGTCACATAGATTCAAAGTACATTATAGTTGCATTCAATACATTATATTATTGTATGGTCGGAGGCGCAATGAAAATTCGGTCGCAAAAAGTGAACGTTTGAGAAGCACTTTCTTAGCAGTTAGATTCCTTTTCCTGTACAAAACACAAATTAATGTTTGGAATAATCGATTTTTTTCTGTCAAAACTGTCACCTGTAAGATTTTTCATTATCGGTTTGAATTTAGAAATTTTCATACAGCTTATATTGAAGTTTCTTCCCCTTAAGTGCCTTGGCGTATAAAGTCTTCTCCCTCAACCGATACGGTATGCGAACTCACGTTCATATCCGTCCTTCCGAAATATACCTCTTTCCATTGCGCTGCTAACAATTATACTTCAGTTGAACCTCTGTATAAAGAACCCCTATATTGCTAATTTTTAAATAGAGAATTTTTTTTCTGGAACCTTCAATTTTTTCCGATTTTCTTCGTAAAATAACCTCTCTATAGCGAAGTGCCTATTCTATCTAACGAACTTTTTGTTTTGTGATTCCATTTTTGTTATCCCTTTTTTTAAAGTATTTCTGAAAAAATATCAAGTTATTCTCTCTCTTTAACATGTTTTGTAGTGGTCATAAATCTTGAACTACTTTTATTAGATCATAAGAATATTAGATCCGTGACCAATAGAGTTCTGGACGTTTCATCCAAAAAGTGCAACCTTTATTCCCATTGCCAAACTCACTAGAAACATCTTCGATATCGTCTTTCACCCTCAATGGAATTTTCCCGTGTGTCCCCATGTTCTAATAATAAAATAATGCATGTTTAATATTACTTCATGCTTTAAATTATAAAATGTCTTTATGATTCATTGATTTTAATATAAAATTATTTTCTTAATATTAAAAATACAGTGTACATACATTCAGTACACATTCACATACATACAGTAAAATACAGTAGTGCTGCAATTATTTAGTTAAAATAATCATTATATATAAATTTAAGTCGTGGTGTCAAAATGACACCAGTGGACGTTCAAGGGGAATCCAAATCCCGGACGTTCTATGGTTAAAGCCTGTCTAAGGTTCTTTAAGGCTGTTTTCACCGAAGAACAAATAACCTTTGCCAAACACGAAACAAAGTTTAAGATAGAAAATATTTCAAAACTGGTGACGGGTCTATCCGCGTTCTTTTTACTAATGGGGACTATTAGGTCTTTAAAAATTATTATTTTGTAAAGCTTTCTCCCTAAGAAGAAAATGCGATTATGCAAATTAAGACTAGTAACTAAAGACAAAGCTTTCGGGTTAGAGAGAGAAATAGGGAGACTGCTATCGGGATCAGTGATTAATTAAATTTGAAGTGAGGCGTAGATATTTAGTAGCTCGTAATTGTAATATTTAAGTTGACGATCGGTCACTTAAGAATTAAACTAGACTAAACAGATAAGAAGTCAAGGCTATTGAATTGACGTAAGTGTTCTAATTATTTAAAGTCGTCTCATATCTTGTGAACCTCGTTAATTGCTCTTCATTATTGATAATTGAGTGCATCTCTTAATTTTGATTAATTGAATTTGTTTTATTGTTAGAACTGTGAATAGATTGATTTGTTTTTATTACGGCTAGTCCGTGCGATTCTCCCACACATTAAGACAACCTTTACAAACTGTTATATACATTTATGACTTACCAACTTGTTTTTTCTTATACTACGTACTTGAGGGTGTCTGATCGAGCCTACGAAATCCATCGCTGCGAAGAATCTGTCTTTAGCCGTAGCTGTGAGCACCATACAGGTGACAATACGATTTCGCTCACTTCCCTCCCCCTTCCCATTTTTGAGAGAAAACATCATGGGCAGGGTCAGGGGCCCCCATTTATCTTCCCCTTCCACCAAACTCACGAGGAGACTTGTGACAATGGCTATTTAGAATACCCCCATGCCGCTAAGGCACTATACATTTACAAGACTCCATGCCTTCTCTGGAATTCAAACTCAGGTCAAAAGACACAGCAGTCTCAGCGTCAGTAACCACTCTACCGGTTGTGCAAACCAACTTATGTATCCCTTTAGTACACCACGTCTTTAAAACATAGAAATATTTTGCTAGTATGCTAGGGTTACATTTTATATGCAATATGGAAAAGGTTTTCATGGAAAGAATTCTTCTTGTACAATAACATTTTACAGTTCTTGTGTCCTTCACATACATTGAAACAGGTTAACTCGTAGATTGTCGGTAGATTTTAATCATAATACACAAATCTCATTTTATTTACAAATTTAACTCTTGTTACCCCACCTTTTTTGTTGTACCTAAAACTTTTTTTCCCCAAAAAATCCTCCTGCCAACGTTTAAAGACGCATCTTAGAAACATACTTAAAATAAAATTTTTGCACATATTGGGTAGTAAGTGCTCTTGACTTTATATTAATATAGTGTCAATAAAATTGAACATACGTGCTTAGAAAGCTAAAACTACTTTTTGTTACCTTTATTTTTATGATAAAACTGTAATAAACTACGTCCTTCACATTATAATGGCGAAATAGGAGTGATACAGCCAAGATCACATTTTTTTCGACACTATGGATGCTTCTCGAAAGTCTTGGGGGACATGAAATTACATCTGACTCCATAACCTATGAATAAATGTGATTATAAGGGAAAGCGGTGGAAGTTAGTTCCAAAAATTTTTTTAATTTAAAGAGTAATTCAAACTTAATTTCAGTTCAAATTAAATTGCAAAATTTCATCGTGTTCCACTCAAGATCGTGTTCAATTACCATAGCTCACATTGACAAGAATGAAAAGAATTCTCCCCGAGGTGCCTTTATATTATAAAGGGATTTGGGAAATTTCTTTGAAACCTATTTTCCTAAGGCACTGAAAGGCAATGTGTGTGGAATTGTTATATAACTAGCCAGGGTTGGTGAAAAGAAGAAAAAAGTGAGAGGCCTGAACGATCTCAACATTGGGATGGAACCGTACCAAATCATTCTATTACTTTCATAGTGCTCAAAGCTACGGATAATGGCAGATACAATCTAGCACTCTGTTAAAATTGAAACTGGTGTTGCAGTTTTCCCACGTGAGGGCCCGTTGTTGTCTTCACTGCTATCCAATGCATTTGTTTTGGAAGATTTTAGAAAAGAATGTAATATATAGTCTCAACGAAATTTTTTTCCGCGCAAAGGATATCGATTTTTCAATTTCTGAATCACTTGCATGAGACATTTTCCTTGAAGTAGTTATGGGTAATATGGAATACTAGGTTCTTCATAAAACATAGAAATAGGCTCTTTCTGTAAAAATATTTTCCCTCTATAAAGATCGTTCAAAAATAATATGAAAAAAAGGACAAAAAGAAGAAACCTAACATTAACGCAACCTCGTTTAAGAATTTAAACTAGACTTTCTAGACATAAATTTACAAGTGTTGACAGATAGGAATAAATCTTTTATCATGCATCATTTGTAATGAGCTTCATTCCAATGAACTAAAGAAGCGGGAGAAAAAACACTAAATGTAAATTCTACAATAAAAATATCTAAGAAGTTCAACGAGGGGAAATTTTGATTTGATGTTTCAACTGTTTTATGTGGGCTTACTTTGAATTTACAGGAGCAGAAAAAGAATTTCTGTAATAATGGTAAAGACATGAAGCAAAAATGACTTGCACTAATCTGGAAGACGTGGTATTTATCATCAAGAACACTTACATATTTTCTAATCTAATCAGTTTTCCAAAGTTTTAAACCACATATTTCCGAATATTCCTCAAAAATCTCAATTTGCAATTTTTTGAAATAAAATTTTATAACAGGAAAATAAACAGTATTTTTTTATCTTTACAAATAATTATAACATGTTCTCATGATCATTTGGGATTTTATATAAAAGTTATTATAAGAATTGAAAATGTGGATTAAACTATAACACCCTCCTCTCATCAATATTTGTTTAATCCTTATCCACACTTTCCACCTGCTGCACTTTTCCCGTTTTCTTTTGCATATAAAATCACCTTCCCTTTCCTACCTTCGTCATAATGTAATCTTCTTCATGGCATTGAAAACACGGAAACGTGGCTGCCATCTCATGAATTCCACCTGATCGCACTCCTTGCAAGGGAACCAATGCACCTTATATGTGTCGATGCTCAAACGTCCTCTCGTTTCTGTGGTGGTGGTTAAGAATTGAAGGTGCCTGCTCAGGTAATGTCCTCGTCACTCTGCCATGGTTCAAAATTATTATTTCTCTGCCAATAGTTCCTGTGCGGCCTTATAATGCTACTCTATTTTCACTCTCACTCACCCATAAAATTGATGATAAAGTGATTAAAAGGACGAAAAAAAAAAAAAACTTAACAAGGTGCAGACAGTAAAATTCAAGATAGACTTCCTACCGAAGACGAAATGCAAAATGTGCTGCTGGCTAGCATGGACTGTACATTTTTCGATTTGAAACGAGCGGAAACTCAACTTTCTCCATCCAACCAATAATCCCGATTTTTATACTAAGCCGTACCCGATTTTCGCATTGGTAGAAATGTGCCGTTTAGTTTTAATGAATATAGTGTTTATAAATAATTGAGCCTTGAGGTTCGTTTGTATATGAAGACTGTTCTCTCTAAAAGAAACAGTTTTATGGAAAGAAGAAAACTGGTGTTAGGGAGGATAGAGTTCATGGACAGCCCATTCATACTACTTTTTATTCTGCATGTCTTTTCCAGGAATCAAGGCATTTCTTTGTTTTTAAATAGCAATATTAGTATTATTCGTCAATACATTTTAATTTTTTTATTTATTTAACGTTTATAACATTCATGCTTTAAAAAAGCATATGCCGTAAATCAATATTAATCATATTAGTCCTAGGTGAAAAAAACAATAACCTTGAAATGATAGACAATAAAAAACACATATGGAAATTGATTATATTTTATTGACTTATTGTGATGGTTTACAAATAGAAATTAAAATTAAGAAATTTTTGAACACATAAAATTTGTAAATTTGTTTTAATAATAAATTTGCAAATCATGATGAAATCGTAAACTATTGTTATGATTATCTCGATATTGACTATTATTAGAACATTGGATGTGGAATATTGCTAGTTTTTGAAAATTGCAGAGTTTTTTAATGGCTACTTTTGACTATTGAGCATGCGACCTATTGTGAAAGGGGGCCAAGAGAGTGACATTCCTCAAGGACATCGAGATGTATCTCTGGAACGACTTCGGTCTTGCTGCACATTTCCTGAGGTGAAAGTGGCAGAGAAGGCTCATCCGAGGTTGGGAAGAACGGAGAAGGAGACGCTGATCGAAGGAGCGAATGGAGAGGGTGAAGGCGAGAGAATGTTCAAACACCCATCAAGGGAAGGAAGACAGGATGGAAAGAAGAAACAACGGAGAGTTTTGCAATGTCTCGATGTTAGGGGTGTAAAAAAAAACAATATTGGAAGTGCAATTTTGAGATATTGGGAATAGGAATATTAAAGATTTTTGATGGGGTGATAAGAATGGCAAAAATTATAAGGTAATATACCTTTGTGTAAAAAAATGGCAAGATACTTTTAAATATCTTCAGGGAGAGTTAAGGTATTCTAATACCTTCGGGCTAGGTAGGCAAGGTACATTTATGTACCTTTGCCTGATTAAAGAATTTTGAATATGAAAATGTAATTTTTAGAATTTGTTTATCAAAGCCACAAAAAAGAAATGAGAACTAAAGAAGACACCAAATCATTGCAAAAGTCTCCGTCGTCGCTTCCTCCGCTCCAGACTTCCTTCCGTTTGTGGCATTAAACATCCTCTTGCCCACAACCTCTCAATTCGTTTTGTCGAGCAGTGTCTCCCTTTCCCTTCCTCACAGCCTCTGATAAGCCCCCTTTGTCGTTTCCTCCTCAGGAGATGAGCGGCTAGACTGGAATCCTTCCGGGAGCTCTCTGTGTCACTGACAAATGCCATTCCCTTGCCCTCCTTTCACACGGTTCTTCCCGGCTATAGGTTAAGAAAGCTTTTGAAAAATGAAGTTCTATGGATAGGTTGTGATGAAGTTTAAACTATTGCTCAGCATTTTTATGGAATTTTTCTGGGTAGTTTGGGTATTTTACATAGTGATTTTTTAAATTTCTTCCAAGGGGATTTTTTTTCTTTTTGTTTTCCATCTTTTCTGTTTCGGATGAATGTTCTGAGAGGGAGGAAAGAGTGAAGTATGGGTCGATTTCATCATGATTTGAAACTTGGCTTAAACTATTTTTGATACTTTTGAAATTTTCCATTCGGATTTCAGTTCCTTCTTTTTCCAGCTGTCGGTGATTGGTCTGGCACCTTTTCTTCAATAATATCTTCTATTTTTGTTTGAGTGCTATTGTTTATTTTGCATATTGTAGTTTGAGTATGGGAATCAATTTTAGGAGAGAAGGTTTGAGTACAATTATTTTGTTTGGGAATGAATGTTTGAGTACTATTGTTTAATATCATCATTTTATCGGTTTGAGTGTGATTGGAACTGAAGACTTTAATTTCTATTTCTTGTGTTTGGGTTTCTGAATTTAATTTTGGTATACTATTAATATTTAAATTTTCTTCTAATTTGCATATTTTATATAAAAGGATTATAATTATTGCGAAATTTATCATTGATGGTATGTGTAAAAATTGGTACATGTTCATGTAATTGTAAGAGACCATCCCCGACAGCAAAATATTAAAAAATATGGTCCATATCGTTAAAGTTCCATTCTTTTCTGTAGTGTCCTGGAAAAACGGAAATTTTTAGAAACAAAAAAAGGAAAACTATTATTTTTATTAAATTATCAAAAAAAAGTATGTAAAAATTCTTACTGTAGATGCAATAAAACTAGCTGAAAATTCAGAAATTCTAATTTTCTTCGATTATTGTTAAGTTTAAAGAATAGATTGATCTTACATGTAATCCTTTATGCTGAAGGATGTTTTGAAGAAATGATATTACTTATTTCTTACACTTTTTTTGCTAGTGATGGGAGTTATGAAAAGTTTTCGATAAAATTTTAAGTGAAACATTTTTTTTAATAAATTTAGACTTCCATTCTTCACTTAGAGGAATTTATATTGATTTTTCGAAAAATGTTTAAAGATAGATCTAGAAGAAAACTATCCCAAGTTGCCACCCATTGAAACGTATTATTTTACAAAATTACTGCCTTTTCAAAACGTGTTCAAGGGTTCAAGTGTAGTGTAGGGCAATGATCCGCAACACCCGGTCCGCTGACCTGTACCAGTCCGTGGATCAAATGGTGTCGGGCCGCCTAAAGAACATTAAACTATTGCCATTTTATTTATAGTATCCGAACACGTTTGGAGCACTTTTTAACAAAATAACATATTTAAACATTATAAAGGCTTTTTTAAGACTCAATACCAATAAATACTAATATTTAACTAACAATATTTAAAATAAATTGCCTAAATTTCACAAAAATCCCAATTATAAGTGAAATTTTAGCAACATTTTTGTAAAACTTCAATAAATTTTTAAAAAAAAGTAATCCACTTATATTAGTAAAATGATTACCAATACAATCTAGATGCATTTATCTAGAGAATGTACTAAAATTTTAATGCTTTATAAAAATTTGAAAATTTTAGAGTTGATTGAGTAAAGATTATAAGAAATATCACACTCTTTTTATGAGACCATTATTTAAATATAACAAGCCTTAACTCAAAAAATATTCATACTATAAGCAATATTTTAGTACATTCTCTAGAAAATAGAATAAATATCAGGTTCGAAAAGTTTATAGAAATACATTTGTAATATTTTGAGTAATCAGACTCGCCATGATAGGGTTCGAGTAATTTAAATGCCCACTACTGATAGATCAAAGGTTTTTCCAACTTAATAAAATTGATTGTAGCTTGGCCTTTAGGTAGAGTAGAAACAAAACAAAATATGTTTTGTAAAGCCAAAAAAAAGATAGATCTATTCAATAAAAGAGTTAACAAATTCATTTTCAATGTGTTCGGATACCTTAAAGTGGTGAATTTCTCTCGGATTTCCGCAACTTTCCACGGAAATCACTTTATATTCCACGTTAAATCACTTTTATTCATTTTTGGCGTAACTATATTTTATTCCGAAGGCATATTTAAATGTAACTAAATTAAGATAGTTAAATCAAAACAATCTAAAATATAAACAATCAACGTGTCCCACCCTCAGCGGGCCGCGGTAAAATTATCAAACGTTGACCCTTCCGCAGCGATAAAAAGGTTGCGGAGCACTGGCATAGGGAAGCCACTTCGGATTTGCCGATTTTTCTTCGGATTTGTCGATTTTTATCTAAATATCATGGTGAGATATCGAATTCATTCTAAAATAAATAATAAATATTTTCGAAAAAAGTACCTTGGCGACCACTTTAGTCACCAAAAAGAACCCCCCTTTTTCCCTTTACTACACCTGAACCGTTTTCAAGTTTTCCGTTTGTATTAAAATCTCTTAACAATTGCTTACTTCGATTTTGCTTTCAGTTAATTAATATAGGAATATAATATGTATGTCACTCTAAGTGATGCAATAATGAAAGTAAACTTTTACTACATGTAGAAATATATAAAGCAAATTTTTTAAAGAAATTGTTACACGTTTTAATGAATAAAGAAATATGTATAATATTTCTTACAATTTAACTTACTTATATGAATAGATGAGTTGGTTAAATATTTTTTGTTGATGGAAAATTTCTGTTGTGCTTTTCGTTTCTCCTGTTTTTCTGAAATTTAATTTAATTAAAAGTAAAAAAATACGTTTTCACCCATAAAGGTAACAAAAGTAATTAAAATTATTAGACTTACGGAAAAATATAGTAGGCTTGTTTTTTATCTTGGGATGTTTCAATTCATACAATTCTCTGTTTTTGATATTATTGTCTTGTTTGTGAAATTGCAGTGGACGAAACAAAAAAAGTAAAAAATAATTAATTGATTTCGTGCAAAACAAATGAAAATTCAATTCCAATCCCTTAAAGGAAGCTATTGAATTATTGAAAATAGAACTTAACATAAACTTTTTAAAAAAAATTTTAAAGATGCTCTGCGTGGTTACTTGAAATTTGAGTATTTCTGATAGGCTTTATGTTTAACTAACGTTATGTTATAACCTTTGATTGTTTTTTTTTAATTCTATAGATTAAGAAGTTTTCTGATTTTCTATTTCTTTCTTTTTTTTATAGGTTTTTTCGAATTCCTATTAATAATAAGAAAATGCAAAATTTATTCGCAACAAAAACATTTTAAAATTTGAGTATAACGGAGTGAATGTTGGTGAAAGATTATAAAATATATTAAAGTAATGGTTTTATGAAAATTAATAAACTAATTAATTTATAACAATAGAATAATTTTTGAATTAAGAATATACTTACACAGTTGAAGATATATAGCTTTTATTCATATGCACAACTTGTTTACTTTTGCTATTTCCTGTATTTACTTGAAGTGTTGCTTGAAGTTCTAAAATCATATGAAAGGTATAAATTGAAAATAGTTTCAATCAATAGAGTTCAACAGGATGTATTTCAATAATACTGTCCAATTTTTGTGTAAATTAATATCCAGTTAATCACACACATGTTTAACAATGGTTCTGGGAAGTAAAAAAATAAACATTTATTTCGCCAACAATGAATAATTTTCGTTTTTTTTTTTGTTCCCAATTAAAAAGAAGATTTTAAAGATGGTGTTAACTAATCTTTTCATATAAGAATTTTAAAAGTAATTTTAAATAATATAAATAATAATAAAAAGATTTCGTCCAACATAGTCATACTCAACCTGGAGCCCACTGAGAATTTTTAGTGGCAAAATGTTTAGAGAAATTCCCTTGTTTAAGAACGAAGAATTAAAAATTTGGTGGGAAATTTATTGTCAAGAAATCATACATTTAATTTTTGCTGTCGATGTCGTCCGGAAACGAATTGATATTATTTTTCTATTTGTAAAGCTCACGGAAAATGATAACGAACAATACACACAGTGGAATACTGACAATTTTATGGGCCGAACTAATTTTTAACTGTCTTTTATATCTTGCAAGCGAAAAAAATTCAAAGACCATATATTGGTTCAAGACGATTGTGTGGTTTACAGTTTGTTATTGAAAATCCATCATGGATCATTAATAGTTAGATTTGTCACGTAAGTGCTGTATTTAAAAGATATTAAACAACAGGAATCATTCAATGACACTTTTACTCGAAGATCTCTTGCAAGAGGTGATAAATAGGCATTTTTGTAAAACTTTGCAACAGTAACAAAGTTTTTTATCAGTGGTAATGTCAAAGTGGCAACAAAGACATTCTATGAAGTTTGTTACATTATTGGTAATCGTATGAAACCGTTTACTGATGCAGAAATTGTGAAGGAGTGTTTCCTAAAAGTGCTTCCTATTTAATATCAGCAACAAAAATAATAAAATATGAAAATTTAACAAAACAAAAAAGGAGTTTTGATAAATTTTCCACTTTTAAAATTTTCAATGTTTTCTTAGTTCTCGCATCTCCCTCCCCTAACCAGTTTTCCTCCAATTGCGGCATGCGGGAAATACATGATCTGTTTATGAAGCCTAATAGAAAAATAAGATTAAGTACACATGATACAACCCATTCCGAAGTTTTTATTAACTGCATCTTAAATTATAGATCACAAATTGCTAAGCATATCTCTTTTATTTTGAATCAGGGTCAAATAGTATGAAATGACCCTTTAAAATTTTTTGAGCTGCTTTCGAAAAAGGATACGTGACGACCCTCTTAAAAGTTATTACATTGAAGAAATGAATTTGAGTGTATAGGTTTTTTCTGTACAATGTGTGACTCGAACATAAGAACTAAATGAACAAAAGAAATAATTTGTCGCCATTTTTATTTAGAAAGATAAATGAATTATTATCTGTGTATTTAATTTTGCATACATATTATTAAGTAGGAATCAAAGGTTTCAGGTTTACGATTACACAGTGACAACCAAAGCATATAGTAGTTTAAGAATAAAACCGTTTGAAATGATTATTCTATCCATCTCCATGTACGGGATGCTTTCTTCCACGTCACGAAACTACGCGATCAGACATTTTGTTCTGAGACAAGTCATATTTGTTTTTGTCGTAAGAAGCATGGCGTTTCAAGAACAACGCTACAACCTTAAATTTTGTCAGCCTTTCATGAATACTCCCTCAAAGACATTAAAAATGCTATGAAAGGTATACTTTTTGTACAGTGCCCAGAACGAAAATGTACGATTAGTGTGGTTGAGTCCAAGTATGAAGTGGAGAATTGCAGCCAATGGATGATTGAGTTATAGTTTTACAAGCTAAAAAAAATATTTCTGAAAATTTATTTCTGAGGTCCGAACAGAGCAATCAATGGGAACATTTTCTCGGTTCACTCATGTCCGTAAATTGAGGATAATTCATAATTACACAGAAATTGAACTGTAAAAAAAAAAAATTTCACCTGTAGAATTATCACACACATCTTAAAAGAATATACAAATTACAGGAAACCACCAGATGGCGCGGATAGTACGTCACAATGACGAGAGTGTAAGAGAGGGGTATATAAGGAATGGAGGCAAAGAAATAAATTTGTTCACAAGCGCTTTAAAAGCCTTTCAGTGCAATAACCGCATAGTTATGGCACAAAGGAAGCAGTTGGATGATTTTTTACGTGTTAGAATTATTGGACGACTGGAATGTGGATGTACCCAGCTGGAAGTATCCGAGGAACTTGGAATCTCCCAGAGTGTCATCTCCAGGCTTTGGCAATGATTCCAAGATGAAGGGGTAACGTGAGTAGATGTTAATGCACAGGTCGCCCCCGAGTTACAACGCCGAATGAGGACCGGTATTTGGCAGTTTATGACAAAAGAAACAGATGGAGCACAGCATCCGACCTGTCTTGTCTGCTCTCTTTTGCTACCGGTACAACAGTTTCAAGGCAGACCATGTACAGACGCTTGGGCACATTGTTCTATATGCCCGTAAGCCTGTCAGATGTGTTCCACTTACCGCAACTCAATGTCACCAGCGATTAACCTGGAGTAGAGAGCATGCATTACGGACAGCACAACAGTGATCTTGTGTGATGTTTTCCGACGAGTCCAGGTTTAGTTTGCAGTCTGATTCTCGCAGGACTTTAATATGGAGAGCGCCAGATACCCGTTAACCACCAAGAGATAACCATTGAACGAAACCGTTACGGTAGTGCAGGATGGCTCGTTTGGGGAGGAATTATTCTTGGTTCCAGAACTGACCTGCATCTTCAGAGTGTAACAATGATCGGCCACATCTACCACCATCTATTTTGGAACAACATGTACGTTTGTTTCGGGGCACCATTGGTGCTGAATTTCCGTTTATGGATAACAACACCCGTCCTCAACGTGCAAACATTGTAGACGAATGCCTTCAATCGGAGGGTATCACCCGTATGGATTGGCCAGCATTCTCAACGAACTTGAATCCAATAGAGCATGTGTGGGATATGCTTGGCCGACGAATTGCAGCCCGTCAACCCCCTCCCACCTGTCTACCGAAACTTCGGAGGACATTGCTTGATGAGTGGTATAAGATTCCCCAAGATCAGATTGATAATTTGATACTCAGCATGCCTAGGCGTTGTAAGGCCTGTATTGCATCGTCCGGGAGACATACTCCGTATTAACCATTCATTAATGAAAAACATTAATTAATATTAAAAATTTGATTATTTTAGTTTAAACAATCTATTATGAGTTGAAACTAACGGATATAAACTTTTTTTTTATAACTAAATAATTATAGAGAATACATTTTCGCACACATATCAATAGCTATTTTAAAGATAAAAAATTAATGAACTAAATTATTTGAATATTTACCAAAAGTAAATGTTCCACACTTATGTATGGAGTGGGTGTAAAGTTTTTCTATTAGCTTAACTGTGATACGTCTTCTTTTTGAAAATAAAATCAAAAATATATAAGAAATCGAATGATGAATTTGTTAGAAAAACGTTTATTAAACTTTTAAAAGAATGAGTATAAAATACGAACGCGTAATTTAAATCGTTAGTTTTTCAGTTTATATGAAATTTTCTAATCTTTTCACAAAACATTAAGTGTGCTAAATATTCTCTAAAGGGTTTTTTACTTCATATACACTTATGTATTACAGCGTGTAAAAAACTTACGAAATTGATAACTGTGTTGGGAAATTTAATTTTTCTAATATATTTCAACAAATAAAAATTTAGAAAAATAAATCATCTATAACTAAATGAATATTTTTATTGCTGAATACTTTTAAAAAGCATTCCTTTACACACCCTATTAAATATAAAAGATATTTAATTAAATTTGCATGGATCAGTAAATGCCTAGTTTTTATAAATCTATAACTTGTCAAAAAATTACGAAACTAAGAGAAACATTTAAATTGAGGAAAAAAAGAGATAACACACATAATTTAATATTTCTCTACTTGTGTCCAAATTTAGAGAATTGGATTTTCAGTTTAATAGATTAAATAGTAACTAGTTAAATGTATACTTACAGGAAATGATGAAATATTAAGCTTGAAGGCTGATTAGTAGGTAAATATTTGTGCTTGTTTTATTTCTTCTCTGAAAATAAGATCAATAGTATTACTAAACTGAAACAATGTTTCTAATATTTATGTGTTACATCAATAATACTCAATTTCTGGAAAAAAACATTTTTCACTGAAACAAACAAATTATTGTTTTGGTTTTCCAACAATGGATCTTTTATTATTCTTGTCCAGTAAGAAATAAAAACTCTTACAAAACAAAAAGTTCTAAGCACAAAACTTTGTCAAACTGAGGTGAGCAGCCCTTAGAGGGCGTGATAACTCTGCGTGAGGGGCAAGAAAGATATTCAAATTTAAAAATAAAAAATTTTTTTAAAAAAAATACATATTAATTTGCCTAAAAGAAGCAAAACAGATTACATTCTGACATAATAAATAATAAAATACCCATTTAAATCAAAATAGTATACTTATAGATTTATTTGCACTTTACAAGCTAATTTGATAAATAATTTATCAATATAAAACTAAAATAAAGTTTAATAACTACTACTGACTCCCTGGCTATGTTAGATACAAAATTTAGTACCTATCTTGATAATTTGGACGATTTACAAGTAATATTATATTATAACTATAGCGTCAAAGTACCTCATTATTGCATTCAATGCAATGTTATTGTATAGGGGAGCAATGAAAATTGAGCCTAAATATAATTTTCTCTCTGTTATCCCATTACTTGTATATATTGATAAAGCACCTAAGGATTCACAGCTTGAATTTGTTGACTTGAAGTTAGTTTCCTGTGTGAAGGAAATGTTTAATGCAAAACCTTAATTGACTTTTAAAAATCTTAGATGAAAAAAAATTTTGGGGGTCAAAATATGTGTGAAATAAATTTTTCTTTTATTTTCCTTTCTTGTTTTTTTTTTGCGCGAAACCTACAAAAGTGATCCTGACATGCTTAAATGTTCTTGCAGCTTTAGATCTTATTAAATTAATACAATCAATAAATTTACTATTTCTTTTAATTTCTATTTATTCACTTTTACGGTATACCTTTCCTGAGATGCAAAATTGACTTACTTACTGCCAACCGACCCTTCGAGAAGATTATTTATTTAATAACTAAACGAAACACATATACAAAAAGGTTCTGAATATAAGACCTTCCCCAAGATACTTGAGAATAGGAGTTAAAATATAAACAATAAGGTAAAGTCC
Organism: Trichonephila clavipes; assembly: GCA_019973935.1. Taxonomy (NCBI): domain Eukaryota; kingdom Metazoa; phylum Arthropoda; class Arachnida; order Araneae; family Nephilidae; genus Trichonephila; species Trichonephila clavipes. The sequence continues at coordinate 60,932 of BMAU01003235.1, forward strand.
TTTACAAAAGGGGCCCCTCAGTGGTGCCAAAATACGATTGATAGTCAAAATGATAATGTAAATACTTAAAAGAAAGACTCATACAGTTGATGGCTCAGTAATGAGACAGAAAAGTCCTAGGAAAAGAATTAAGATACACAGGGTTACCCCACCTAAAAGGGAACACAAAACCCAGGCGGGGAGAAATGCAAGATTAAGAGTGAGAGCTACAATTTTTTGTCCTATTATATATTTGAAAAGAAGGCAAGAGAGACAGTTCCAACGTAGCAACGGAGGCGTAGAACGTCACAGAGCCACAACAGAAACACCTTATAGCCACAAGAGTCGGAAATGTAGCCAATAGCTGTGGCTACTGAAGAAACAGGGGCTAAAGCAGCAGATACCCCACAAATGCACACATCCACATCACTCCCTTATCCAATATCTTGGCACCCAAAGGCAAAGGAAGCAACAGTCGAAAAGGAATGCTATCCATTAAGTGAGGGAAAGAGGAGAGACCTTCGAAATACCAGAAGGAAATTGGAGGGTGTTAACACTGCGATCCAGCAAAGGAGCGATCCATCAAAGAGCCAGAAGAAAGTTAATTTTTTTAAGAAAAAGAAAACAAGTAAAAAATACGAGAAAATAGCAAGACCGAAGGTGAGGAAACAGAGAAAAAGGGATGCGGAGGACATTAGATAATCTATCATTTATAGATTTGAAAAGACGAAGTAAGAAATTAGTTTATTGTGTGATTAAATAGTGTGATTCTTAATAATACGTGATGTGGAGAGGAAAGGAGATTGAATCTGTTCAAGTATGCGGAGAAAGGCCCGTGATTAGATAGAAAATGGAGTAAATATTTATAGTTGGGGAAAATGTTGAAGTTAGCATAATTTAAAAAGGGCTTGATCCTTAATCCTGTATTGCAATCATTCCAAGAAGAGGTCCTAGACTCTAGGATAAATTCATTTAAATAATTGGATAGAAAGGTGCTCGGACAGCTGGAGCCAAAAACATTACAGCCTTTCTTGCGCAAAAATTTTTTCAATCATTATAAAAATTATGGTTCTGAGCTTTGAGAGAGAGACACAATAAAGATCGAAGTAGCTCATGAATATTAACTATTTAATGTGGAAAAGGAAATATAATGAATGCAATCATTTTAAAAGAGCGTGGTCCTCCGTAACCTTCTCTTCCCCAATGTGGCCTCGTGAGCTAAAGCTACCCTGTGTATGGTGTTCTTAGAGAAACACTTCTACGTTGCATGCCTTTTTTTGTTTCAAATCGAACAACTTATAAATCATGCGTTTTTATTAGAAAATTTACCCCATTCTAAGGGGAGAACAATTATTTTGGTAAGTGTAAAAATTGTGTGTTCATATTATTTAAGGAATCATTCACAGGGAAGCAACTACAAACGATATCGTTTAGTTCCTGATTAATTCAGTATTAAATCGTGTTGTTAACTTGATAAACTAGACAGTGAACGTGTTACTGTTATTGTCTGGTACACTTGAAACAACCTCTTTATTTCATGCAATTTTCTTAACAATTATTTTATGGATTTCTTTGTCGTGGTTAAAATTTCTTATTTTGCGTCGTGTTAAATTTTAAAGTAGGGAGTTCCAGCTCAGATGTCATCCTTGTTACTTCACAATGGTTCGATATTTCGAGGCCGACATCAACAGCCTCCGTGTTGCTTCGTAAACGTAACGTGAATCTATGATTTCATATGAAATTTTCTATCGTAGATTCAAATCAGATTTTTGTCTTTTTCTTAGAAATATTGTTGTTTAATCATCAGGAGGGGAAATCAAAGATGATTTTTGTTTGTTTAATTAGAAAAATTCTGGTTTTAAGCTATTGGAGCGATTTAATGAATCCTCTCTGGACAGTATCTTGATTGTGTCTATTTATAGTACAAACTTAATTATTCTATAAATTAAAGGTAATCTAATTGAAGAGCCCAATTGGAACAGATGACATTCGAATTTAAGAATATTATTTCTTAAGTTGTAATAAGGATCGTTATGGTATAGAAGAATTGCTGTGTGAAAGTGGTTCGGGCATTTAGATTGAGAATCAATAAAGAAATATATTCAACGCAACTACAAATTTGGTTTATTTTTAGAAGTGATTGATTGCAATTAATCTGGGATTCGAAGTTATCCTATTTGAGGAGAAATCCCGCTACCTATATACTCATTTCCGTAGAAATTTAAAAAATAAAAAAAATTATTTCGAAAAGATAGCAATTATGAATGATAAATATTAAAGTAGGTTTATATCTATTAAATTTGACCTTTATATACAAGGATATATAGTTAAGAAATTATCTTCAAAAGAAAAATTCGGCAGGATTTTAGTACTTATTTTATTGTTCTGTACTTTCTGATCCTGTGATATCCGAAGAATTCAAAAGATTTTCGGTTTTAAGAACGCCCAACAAGAAAAAAAGGGGGGGGGTTGTAAAAATCTGGTTTAGAACCACTCAAATAACCTTTAATATGCCCTCCATATAATTAATCATTAAGACATGTAGTGCAAATGTCAAAGACTTTCCTTCTGTCACGTAACGACTGTCCGGCCGAGCAAATGTCGTTTGGAAGCTTCTAACACAATCCTAAAACAGAACTGGGTCAGGACTGCTCTTCAAAAAACAGTAAACCTATCAGTTTTCATTCCGAATCAGGTGTAGCAGTACCAGAGCTCCATAGAGTAATGTCGTCTGCAAACATTTCGATTCTTATCCCAGAAGAAGTCACTTTCTCTATACCACCTAAATACATAGAGGAAAGTGTACGACTAAGAACATAACTCTGTGGTAAGCCTTGGCTGAGCTCGAATGGATCGGAAAAGTTTTTTGTTAAGTTTTACTTTGATGAATCTTCTTTGCAGGAAGTCTGAGGTCGAAGATAATGTTTTTCCTCTGATATTGAAGAAATAGTGTAGTTTTAAAATTAGTTTGTAATTCCAAACTCTATCGATTGTTTAATTGAATATTAACGTCGCACGCGCGGTTAAGCTACATGAAGGCTTTTGGCGACGGACCACGTATAAATTTGAACCATGGTCAAATGAAGTGGACGACACCTGAGCTGGCACCCCTCTCCTAAATACCACTCCACACCAACGGGAGGACATTTCAGCTCTCGACAGATTTAACGTGCATCACTGCCCTACACGGTGGGTCTTTTTGGGGTACTGGGTTTAAACTCGTGACACGGCAAGCCACGACCTGATACCTATACCACTCGGCTACCGCGGCCACGTTTTTCAATTGGTAGAAGAAGAATGAGTGAGATAACAATATCTAATCCAATGTGCCATCCCTTTTGTTAACCTGAACGTGAGAAAGAGTCTCTATAAAAATCTAATGGGTATAAGAGATCAGCATTATCTGGTAAATTATAGAAATTGCTGTTTTTTTTATCTGTAGTGAGGGTCAAATTACGAACATGGGGG
>BMAU01003239.1:0-147321 GCA_019973935.1 Trichonephila clavipes
TGACGGGCCCCAGGCCTGCTGGTTAAATGAGGGAGGGGGCATCATCTTCACAATATTCCTTTATTACGCTTTCATCATATATAATCTAACATGGCGGACCTTTGCCGCGCAACCGGGTGTTACCAAAAAACAACATCGCAGCGAGGAGACACCAGCCAAGTCCTTTCTAGTATGCGTTCGCCTTCGTCAGCGCTCGTTGCACCTTTTAACAGGCTTATTTACTCATATATCCTTACGCGATGGTAAAGAGTTCGCTCTATTTTCATTTATTACTTCCTTAATTTTGAACCTAAACTTTTCAAACCTGACAAATTCCCCCCTCCGCTGAAGGCTGGCACAGCCAGATTGGCGATTTCTGACTGGCAAGTCCCCGGGGAAAAAATTATATTTCAATATCAAATTCCCCAAATGAAATAAAAATCTAGAAGATATAATAATTGTGTAAAAGAGTGGGCTGAGTGAATCCTAACATGTACAAAAAAATAGCAATAATGAATAACAAAGTATCAAAAATTTGGTTTAAAACTTTGTGTTACATAGAATTGTTTTCTGAAAAATATCACACATCTAATACTTCCACTATGACTATAATAATAATAGAGGTTAATAAAAAACAGCTTATAAGATAAAGATAATTCACATTAGACATTCAAAAAATATAGTAGTACTAAACAACATAACATAAGATCAAGTGAAATTCTCACTAAATGTGCACCAATAGTAAACAATGTTAATAAAGTGATAAATGTTGAAAAGTTACAAGCACTTCAAAATGGTATTGAATGTTGGAATAATGAGTACATAAATACATAGAAGAATAGGTATAGAGTAAATAACATGATTTTAGGAATAATGGTAAAAGTAAATACATAAAAAAACATATAAAATAAGTAACAGCAACATGATTTTTAGGAATAATGGTAAAGTAAATACATACAAAGACATAGATATAAAGTAAGTAACAGCAAAATGATTTTAGGAATAATGGTAAAGTAAGTACATAAAAAAGACATATGGAGAGTAACTAACAGCAAAATGATTTTAGGAATAATGGTAAAGTACATACAAAAGAATAGATATAAAATAAGTAACAGCAAAATGAGTTTAGGAGCTCCCAAAAAGAAAAGAGTACATAACTATAACACAGGGGTTACCAAAATAAACACAACATCAACATTATATCAAAATATCACTAGAAATATAAAATGCAAAGAAAAATAAAGGAATTATTTCAAGATATATCAAGTACAGGTAAAGTTCAATCAATGTAATGTAATGTTTCACACAGTCCTGTCTTGGAAAAATCATAGTTCAATGTTCATCATCCAATTATTGTTTTTATCTCACAGTTCTTTTGTTTATTATTAGAATCTCTACTCAATCAACTCATTTCAAAAAACATACAACCATAATAAAATCTTCATAACATCACATACTATATTTTTTAACTTTCAGAATATACTTATCACAAATAATCACAATGAAATTATTATAACGCAATGTATCGTAAAAAATGACCTCATCACAATGTTTTCATACAGTCCATAATTCAGTTATTTTTTTTTAGTCTTCAATAATGTGTTCATTATGAATAAAAAGATACAATACAAATTCAATTACATTAAATTTTGCTTTTCATAATGTAAACAAGTCTTAAATTCAAATTTTAAACACAACCTTTATTATTATTATAAATATTTTTTTTTAAAATAACAATGCACTTCTTTAAAAATTACAATGCACTTCTTTTAAAATTACAATGCACTTCTTCCCCCCAATGTTTGAGAAAACAAACTCTATAACAAATATAAATAAGAATTTAGCATAATTGGAAATTGGATTTTTGAATGAAATGGTTTTAATCTTGTAGAATGAACAATATCTGTTAATTTTCCTGTATATTGATTTGGTTTATCTATTTCATAAGTAACATTTGAGAGTTTCCCGACAACTTTAAAAGGACCATTATAAGGAGATTGAAGTTTACTTGAATTAGGGTATGAGAAATTTTGATATAATACTAAATCTCCAACTTTAAATTTTGCATCAACATAATGTTTATCATACCTTTGTTTATTTATCTTATGATGCTTAATTGTTCTGTTTACTGCAATTTGTCTAGCTTGTTGTATAGGTGGATAGTTTAATTTTACTTGATTAGGTAATGGCGAGATCATATGGCAAAGTTCCAAACATTAAATATGAAGGTGGAAAGCCAGTAACATCATGTGGCGAGTTATTGTATTCATATGTAACTTGTTCTAATAATTTTGTCCAAGGAGTTTTTGTAGTTGAATTAACTTTACATCTTAATTTTGCTACTAATGTCTGATTAACTCTTTCATTCTTTCCATTGCATTGTGGTCTATTTGCTGAAGTTAGTAATTGTCTAATATTATGATGTTTTAAGAATTTCTTAAATTTAGATGAAGTGAATGCAGCATTTCTATCACTTAAAAGTTGTTTTGGGCATTGAATTGAAAAAATTTGTTTTAAGCAATTTGTATAAGTTTCAGAAGTGACACTTTTGGATGGAAATGTCAAGCATATCTGGTAGCATGATCCAGAACAATATGCAGGTATTTCTTTTTGTGAATTATGATAATTAAATCCTCCTACAGTGTCTAGTGAAATCATTTCAAATGGTTCTTCTGCTACAGGAACTTCTTGCAATAATCCATACTTTTTTGTGTAGACTTTTTATTCATTTGACATGTTTCACAACATTTAACAAAACTTGAAATGTCTAATATAATGTCTTTCCAGTAGTAAATTGGGGAAATTAATTTTAACATCTTTTTACACCTGGGTGACCAAATTGTTCATGTGCAGTTGTAATTAATTTTTCTCTCAAAGATAACGGTACTACAATTTTAATTAAATTCTTTTTTAACTGTTAATACATCATTAATTTTTATATATTTTGGATCTTTAATGTTCTCTGAATTTTGGTATTTAATAATTTCATCAGTATTTAAAAAATGACAAATGGGTGATATATAATGGCATACAGGGTTCCTCGACAACATGTCTGCTTCAACATTTAATTTACCTTTTATATAAACTATCGAATATTCATACTGAGAAAGTTTTAAACTCCACCGAAATAAACGTCCAGTTAAATGTTTTACACTTTTAAGCCATTGTAAAAGCAGCATGATCAGTATGTATTGTGAATTTGGATCCATGTAGGTAACAATGGAATTTATCTAAGGCATCTATAATTGCTAAACACTCTTTTCTGAAATTGTATAATTTTTCATGTTTAAGTAATTGTCTCGAGTGATAAGCTATGGGGTAAAGTGTTCCATCTGGGTGTTGTTGTTTCAAGACTACGCCTATTGATTCCTGGCTTGCGTCACAAAACACATGACATGGATATTGTGAGTTGTATAATTTAAGTATAGGTTTTGATATTAAACAATTCTTTAACTTTTGATAAGCTTCTTGACATTCATGTGACCAATTCCAAATTGCATCTTTTTTAAGTAATTTATTTAATGGTACTCTAAGTTTTGCATAATCTTTAATAAATTTTTGATAAACATTGATGGAACAAGAAATCTTTGGAGTTCTTTCACATCGTTAGGTGGTGCTAATTTTCTTATTGTTTCAATATTTGGATTACTTGGGGAATAATGACCTTGTGTTATTTCATATCCTAAAAATTTTATTTTTCCTGTGCAAACTGACATTTTGATTTTTTAAGTTTAATGTTTTCCTTTTTACAAATTTGAAATATTGTATCTAAATGAGTTAAATGCTCTTCCCAAGATTGTGAAAAAATTATTATATCATCAAAATAGTTTAAAGCAAAAGTTAACTGATATTTTTGCAAAATTTGTCTTATTGTTCTTTGGAAAACAGCTGGGGAATTTTTCCAGCCAAATGGAAGTCTTAACCATTCATAGAGTCCAAAATTAGTTGTGAAAGCCAGTTTCTCTGCGTCTTTTCATGAATTTTAATGTGCCAATAACCACTTGTTAAGTCGAGCGTAGAGAAAAATTTAGCATGAGTTAAATTATCAATTACAAAGTCTATCAGAGGTACAGGGTGGAATCTTTTCGTGTGATTTCATTTAGTTTTCTATAATCGATACATAATCTTGATCTTTTCCCTTCATCCTTTTTGTATGCTAAAGTTACAGGGGCAGCATATGGGCTATGGGAGGGTCTAATAAAACCTGCTTTTAACAATTCTTCTATCTGTGTTTGTATTTCTTTAGATTCTTGTTGACTGTTTCTATAAGGGCGTAAACTTATAGGAAGGTCTGAAATTAAATAAATTCTTTGTGGCTCTAAATTGATACAACCTACATCATACTTATTTTGTGAAAATATGGTTTGAAATTTGTCAAGAAGTTGGGTTAAATCTCCCCATTGCTCACTAGTTTGTCTTGGTACTGTGTCCTCAACAATCATGGCTGGGTTAAACAATCTTTTCAGATCAGCTTCAGGGCTGTCTGGTACTTGATCTAAACCTTTATTATTCTTAACGTTAATATTATCTTCATTATTTGCATTATAGTAGTTCATATTTTGATCATTATTAAGAGTTTTACAATATGTCCCATGATATGTTCTCAACTCACCAATACACTTATTTACATATTTAATATTACTTAAATTTTTACCACATTGAAAAATACACATGTTACGAATACTAATGTCAAGCTTAAATAAATGTAAATATTCAAGTCCTAAAATAATATAAGGCAAGTTAGTATCAATTACAAACAAATCTATTTGCTTAGATATACATCCGATATTCATATAAACTTTAATTATACCTTTGGGTTGAATAGTCCCACAAGTTTGATTTATTTTTACATTACACTATTTTTTATAATTTTAATATTTTTTAATTGTTTAGATAAATTTATTGGAATTAATGACACATTGCTTCCTGTGTCAATTAGAGTACAAAAGTGCTTGGAACATACCATTGAATCAATAATTAGTTGTCATCCTTGCCTCTGGTTATTTTCGTCATTTCTGGGCGAGTGAAACTTATATTTATTCTGTTGTACAAACTGCCTAGGTTGACTGTTGAACTGTTGCCTTCCACTGAATCTCATCATGTGCGATTGATGTGGCTGTCCATGATTTCCTCTTGACTGGAATCGGTTCTGTGGATCAGTTCCTCTGTGTACACTACCGTATGCGTGATTCCATCGGGTATAACTTCCAGTATCTACCGGTTTTCGGTCTGCGCTGTCCGGTGTTACTGCGATTAATTGTCGCATGGTTGAGATCCATTCGCAGGGTGTCGAAATCTTCTTGATAACTAGGAACTTTTGATATTGCATGGGACTCGATAATGTCATATGTTCCACAATGGAACTGTCATCATAATTTAGTTTCTTCCCCAACGAAAGTTTTTCCGTAAAAAACGAAATTAATTCTTTAGTGTCGTTTAATGTTAGGTTTTGAAATTTTCGAATATCCTCTTGTTTCGTCGCATCGAACACCGTCATTAATAATTCTTTGCTTTCTTGGTAAGACTTTTCAAATAATTGGTTTTCATACCAAAATTTAAGATAAACTCCGTGATGTATCTAGGAATATTTTGCTTCTTCCATTGCTCGTCTTTTTGATATTCCAAACATTGTTGATCAAAACAGTCAAGAAAGCTTTTAAAACTACTAAACTTATTAAGATCAAATTCAGGGAAAAAAAGGGTTCTTTGGATGTGTTGACTGGTGACTCCTGCCGGAAAGAGTCGTCCTCCATGGTAGTATCGTTTTCAATGCAGTCGCTCGTTCGAAAAAAAAATTGTTGAAGTTCATTCCATTGGTTTCCTCGCGTATTTTGCAGTTCTTTTATTTATCCTGCCGGCTCTTGACAGGCCCCAGGCCTGCTGGTTAAATGAGGAGGGCATCATCTTCACAATATTCCTTTATTACGCTTTCATCATATATAATCTAACATGGCGGTCCTTTTGCCGCGCAACCGGGTGTTACCAAAAAACAACATCGCAGCGAGGAGACACCAGCCAAGTCCTTTCTAGTATGCGTTCGCCTTCGTCAGCGCTCGTTGCACCTTTTAACAGGCTTATTTACTCGTAAATCCTTACGCGATGGTAAAGAGTTCGCTCTATTTTCATTTATTACTTCCTTAATTGTGAACCTAAACTTTTCAAACCTGACATATATATATATATATATATATATATATATATATATATATATATGATCATAAAAATTCAAATTAATTGTAACTATTAGTTTGAATAACTATTACTGTAATAGCTATTTTGAAATCAGAACAAAATTAAAAAGTAGATCAAGAATATATATATATATATGATCCAGAACAAAATTAATAAAGTAGATCAAGAATATATATGTATATGATCATAACAATTCAAACTAATTGTTAATATATTTAAAAGGCTGTACTTAATGGCCTTCTTTATAAATAGATTTTAAGAAAAAGAAGCATATTTTTAAATAACATATTTCTAAAAGTGTTAAAAACTGTTTTCTATTCGCTAAACAGTTTTTTGTTTAAAATGTATGTATATAGTTATAACTTTTGTAAATATTTACACCTTTTTTTTTCATTTTAACTTATTAAAACCTTTATTCATAACCTACGCTAGATATTCCATCATTCTTGGTGAACGAAATTTTCAAACTTTTTCTCTTTCATAATAATATCCTTACTATATTAGAATATCTAGCCTAAATCTTTTCAGTAACTTTCATGTCTGTACAGATAAAAATTTACATATTCTCCAACAATACATATACCATCAACATGAAAGTTAATTTACAACTAAATGTCATAGAAAGTTATAGTTTATCACAAAACTTTTCTAGATTACGGTATGTATATATTAACTCCATTCACTTTTACAGTTTATGTTGCAGAAAAGTTATTAACTTTTTCCTCTAAAGTATGGAATATATGAGAAAAGCAATATTTTAGGAGTTCTATATTAACACCTGAATGAACTTTCATGTAATTATATGAAATCTTTGTCACATAATCTCAACTCCTGTGTATAAACTTTGTATACATAGAATATTTGACTATTATAGTAAGATATTTAGTATAAAGCTTTTTTTTTCGCTGAATAGATCCACATCTCAATGACATGAATAATATTTAGAGAGAGAAAGGGAGGGGAAATGAGAGAGAGCAAAAGAGAGAGGAGAGAAGGGAGAGGAGAGATTGAGAGGAAAGAGAATGTAGAGGTTGATTGATTGAATATTAACGTCGCACTGTTCAGCTACACGAGGGCTTTCGGTGACGAACCACGTAATTTTGAACCACGGTCAAGTGACGTGGACGACACCTGAGCTGGCACCCCCCTTTCCTAACTACCACACCATACCAACGGGAGGACGTTTCAGCTCTCGACAGATTCAACGTGCATCGCTGCCCTACACGGCGGGTCTTCAGTGGTACTGGGCTCGAACTCGTGACAAGGCAAGTCACGATCCGATACCCATACCACTCGGCTACCGCGGCCACGAGAGGATGGAGAGGAAGGGGTTGAGAAAGAGAGAGGGAGACGATAAAGAGAGTAAGAGAGAAAGGAGGGATAAAGAGAAGGTAGATGAAGGGGAGAGAAAAGAATTTTCTGTAAAAACAAAAAAAAATTCTTTTAGTTAAGTGTAATAAATATTTGTATACACCAATTTCTTTGAGAGTAAATAGTTTTTAAAACTTTTCTTTAGAATTGAATAAAACAACGATTTTTGATAATGTACTATGTGTTTTTTTCCATAATCATTTGTATTTTATTATTTATCATATATTTTAAATACAATTTAACTAAATTCTTATAAAGGCGAAGAAATAAATTTAATCAATTTCATCAATGTGTGAATGCGTTATAATGTTTCTTAATAGAATCTTTGATTACTTTTGAAGAATCCTGTGTAAAAATCTCAATTCGATCGAGCTCCTATTTCCTTGAATTTTTAGGAAGATTGAAGAAAAATTCCTTTTGTTAATTCGACTTTTATTCCATAAATTTCGGTGACCGCGGTAGCCTAGTGGTCATGGTCACGGACTCGTAGCTGGAGTGTCAAGAGTTCGCGCTTAGTGCCACTGAAGAACTGCGGTGTAAAGAGCTGATGTATGCTAAATCTGTCGAGGCTTAATGTCCTTTCGTTGACTTGAGGTAGAAGTACGGAGAAGAGGGTGCCGGCGAAGGTGTTGGCCTTATCACTTGAATATGGTTAAAAATTACGTCTGTCACCAATAACTTTCGTGTTGCTTTATAGCGTGACGCTAATAAATTTTACTCGCTACATAAATTTTGCACTTTTAAAATATAACACTCATTTTCGGGGACAAACTGTTGACCTTAGCAAGGGTGTTTATTTGAACCAATGACCTACCGGTTCGCTGCTACACCGTGCATGCCTTAGACGACTAGGACGAAAGGAATCCCTATTCGGGATACTCGTTAAGGGCTTTTATTCCTGTCATTTGTTGTTTGTGACTTGTAGAAGGAGGCACTGCTGCACATTCATTCATATCTGAAGAGATGATGAATAATTATTAATTATGCAGCATCCATAATTTGCAACAGAAAAAAAATTAATCTAAAGAAGTTCTAAAATCTTATGTTCACTTTTTTATAAAGCTGGAAAAAAACTATATTTAAAATTTGTATTGCCTTAAATAGTTACTTAAGGTATACCCCCAAATCATGATTTTTTTAAAAAATTGGCAATCCTTTTATGATATTATTTTGTAGGCCACCTTATTAGTTTTCTAAAAATACCAAGTTTTTTTTTATTTTCCATTTACTAGAACAAAAACTATGAGTGTTTTAGTAAAAGCAGATACCATAACTTTACATAAGATGTCAAACTTTAAAATGCGTTTTACTCGAAAGGTTTTTTTTTCGAAAAGTTTAACGGGACAGCGATTACTCAAAAAGTTTTGAAATAATTTGCTGAAATTTTTTGCGTATGTTCTGTATAACAGTAAAAGTGTTTTAAGCTTCAGATTTAACAATCACTATTTTATCATAAAATTTACATTTCTTTATGTGAATATAATCACTGTTTTTTAAGCAATTTCATATAATAGCTAAGATAATGTGCTCTAGTTTTTGTAAAAAGTAAACTATCTTATATCCTGAAGGATGTTTCAAGAAGAAATAGAAAAGTAATACATCAAAACTGAAAAATTGAGAATTTGTTCATTTACTATTTGTACAGAGCGGGCCTCGTTTGTGTAATTTTTTGTCAATTTCGACCTATTTTTTCCCATTTTAGTAGCAATAATTTCTTTTTCTCTTTTGAATTTTTTAACATATTTTTCTTAAAATGTACTAAATAAGTCTAAAAAGCACAAAAAAAATCTCCATATTTCCGTTTTCTTAAAAAAAAGTTTTCTCAAGTAGTCGGATACCTTAAAGTTATAAATCTTTTTATTTTTAAATAATTAAACATGGATCACTGTTACTAATTTTGAAAATATGCGTAAATTTGACTACACATTTAAAAATTTAGTAATAACTATAATACGCCAAATAAATACAGTATTATTTGTATTCATACTAAAAGGTATTGCATGTTGAATCTAAATAAAGTCTTGTTTTAAACTTAAAAAATTTTACTACTTTCATTGTTTGATTCATTGTTCTTATTACTTATATAACTTTTCCCTTTGTTATTAATCTTTATATGTACAATTATTCAAAAATTCATTGTGTAGTACAATGTAGATATTGTTTTCTAGTGTTTTAATTATAATAATTTTTACTAGAAATTTTACTAGCACTATTGCTTCCTTTAAACAAAACCTCAGGCTTATTTTCGCGCAAACATCTATATTTATTCGAATGCTTCTTCTGAATTAATCATAGTAAAATGTGGCTTTTGCCATTTTACATTAACATATGAAAGGGAAAAAATGGAGGTCTGATTAATTGTAGATAGTCAAAACTGCACCCGAGGAGAAAACAACAGCAAAAGTTTGAAAAATGAAGTATATCCTCAGGTGAGTCAAGATTTGAAACCCATGGCCATTATTCATCTGTGCGGTTAAATTATACTGTTGGACCAAATCAAATAAAAATATTCAATATTTTAAATCAAAATGAAAAGATAACTAGAACTTTAACTACAAAGACGATCTAATTCAAAGAAAACCAGAATAAAAAATCAAATTTGAGTAAAAAATATTTTTAAACATTATAGATGGATCAATTTGGTGAATATTTACTTCAAAGAAAAAACGAACTGTATAATATCAATGATTTGCAATCCTTACTGTATGAAGTAGAAACAAAGGAAGAATAATTTAACATTTGATGAACATTGGAATGCTTCGCAATATTATTATCTTTGGTGATTCCCGAAATACAACCTCTGACAATAAAGTTCGGTGAATGAAGTCAGAACGGCCTATTTGGCAACACTGGAGAAACAAAACGTTGCACATGCGTAGCGGCAGGTGTTGACCATTTGCCCCCACCGATGTTCAGTGGGGGGAGCATCGTTTACGTTCCATGCAAGACTTTTTTTACAAAGTGCTTATTTAGTGCTTTGATTCTTAACTGAGAACAGGAGGGAAAAAAGAAAAATTAATTTAAAGTTTTGTTTTAAGCTTGGCAAGACCCGACAAAAGCTTATGCGATGCTAGTTCGTGTTTATGTAAATCAAGCACAGTCCATGAAATGTGTGCGAGTGGTTCGCCCATTTTCAAAAGGCTAGGAAAGTGTTTTTGATAACCTCCGTAGCGGAAGACCAGCGACCTTCGTAAGTGACGAAAACATGGAGAAAGTGGGGAAATTAATCACGAAAGATCGTCGATTAACACTGTGGGCATGATAGCCAAAGAAGCAGATTAATCTTTAATACGTGTGACAAATCATTACTCAGAATTTAGGAATGCAAAAAACATGTTGTCCTCTTGTGCCACGTCATTTGACTGACGATCAGAAGCAGGCACATTTAGAGGCTTCACAGGATTTTGTCGGAAGTGCGGATGAAACACAAAAGTGTAGGTGGGGTGCAAATTGAACATTCATTATACTCGCCAGATTTCAATCCTCTAGACTTCTTATTCCATGACTCAAACTCGCTTTGAAAGGAAAGAGATTTGGCGATATTCCTGACATCCAGCGAAATGTGACCAGAAGAAGACTTCTTGCAAAGTTTCCAGGGCATGTATAGCAGATCTCAGATGTACATAGCTATGGTAGGTGACTAATTTGAGGGACAGTATGGTAACGTTTGTTAATATTTCATCAACGTTAATGTTATAGGACTATTCTCCGAACTTTATTGTCGAAGATTGTGTTTTAAGGTATCCGGCTACGTTCGGAACCGTGATTTTTCAAAAGCGTATAAATGAATAATATTTATGATATTTAGTCTAACTAAGATTAAAAAACATACATAAAATTGTTTTAAGAATAGCATTACAATAAAAAATTATTAAGTATTTTGACAAAAAATTAACATAGAATGAACATTTTTCAAAATGTTCTCCTTTTGAGAAAGATGCTTCTATTATAATATTTTGCCTGTATATAGCTCAGACTTCTGTACAGAGGCTCAACTAGAATTTTTGAAATATATAACTTAGAAGTGGGTTTATCCATGTTTTACGACAACAGAGAAGAGAAATTTTAAAAAAAAAAAGGCCGATAATTATTTCAAATGGTTGTAACTCTGAAAATATTGTGGATTTTTCAAAATTCATAGTTGAGCCTCTGTACAGAGGTCTGAGCTATATACAGGCAAAATATTATTATAATAGAAGCATTTTTCACAAAAGGAGAACATTTTGAAAAAAGGTTATTCTAAGTTAATTTTTGCCCAAATATTGTATTTAGATAATTTTTTTCGTCAAAATGTCCTTAAAACAATTTTATACATATATTCTAATCTAAGTGACACTAAATATCATGAAAATTATCCATTTATGCGCCTTTTTAAAATCACGGTTCCGAACGTAGTCAGATACCTTAAATGCAGGCTTCAAAGAGCTAAAATACAGGGAAAATCATTTAACATGAAATTGAAGGAACTAAAATATTTTTCCGTGTTAAAAGAATTTTATTTTTACAGGATATTGGAAAAATTCATATATTCAACGAATTTAAGTTTATTAGAGTACGTTTTAATAAAAACAAATGGATCAAAAACATTTATTGAGTTTTTGAAAATAATCTGGTATTTTTCTTTGCAATCCCTTTTTTAGCATCAAACTGTCTACAAATAATTCGATGTCATCCATTTTCTTATTCATTTCGTTATTGGAATGTGCATCTAAATAACTGCGCATACTTTTCCTGATGTTTTTCATATGGTATGCCGAGGTATCAGGAGCTTCAATATTCATCTCTTTCGTTGTCGGAATCTGCATCAATTTTTTTTAGCTTCGAACAAACTCCAAAATGGTTTACTCTGCCGTAATTAGAGCTGTACACACATTCCCATTATCTACTGCAACGAATTCTTCTGATGATGCTCCTGCGTGGCTGATGTTTTCCGTATTTTGCTCCTTCCAAGAAGGAAATTCTTTTTGTGTTAAGCGATTTTCGTTTAGTGTTAAGAACAAAATGCATGAAAATTTATAGTATTTTGTCGGGACTGTTGTATTATTTCGTGTTAACCGATATTTTGTGTTAAGCATTTTCGGGTTAAACATATTTCCTTGTATTTCACAACCAATTATTATAAGTCTCATTCTTACATTTTGAGTTTTACAATTTTTACAAAAAATTTACACAGAAAATTATAAGTACAAAATCATGAGTATAGAACTCGTATTTTATTCCTTTTATTACAAAATCATGCCATGGATGACTAATACAAATTAATTTCTCTAAAAGAAAATTGTTCTTTTAAACATTTCAGCGAGTTTTAACATCATAAACTTCATAATCATGAACTAAACATCATAAACTTCATAATCATATAAATTTAAACATAAACTTCATAATCATGAACTAAACATCATAAACTTCATAATCATATAAATTTAACATCATAAACTTAACATCATACACTTCATAATCATAAGCTTAACATCATAAACTTAACAGTATAAACTTCTCGGGAAAAGTTTTGAGAAGTTTATAATGTTGCATTTCCTCCTGTACGAACCGAAACTTGTGAATTCGAGATTCCACGAAATTATACCTCACATGTTCCCTGTTTAAATTTGGCTAATTAGAGATAATTATTAAATTATGTATTTTTTATTTCTTCTAAATAGCATTTCATAATTAAAAGAAATATGCCCTGTGTTTTTTAATTGAAGAAAAGTACAATATTTTCATGAAATTGGCTTTATTCACTTTATAGAAGAAGAAATTTTAAATATATAAATTAACAGAACTAGCTGAAAATCCCATTGCCACATAATAAAACGTTAGTAAAATGTCTTGAAAAAAAAAAAAAAAGGAAAATTAATTTCTTTTATACAAATTTTTGAACTTTAATTGTATTTCCAACTGGAGGGAATTGAATTTCAAAGACAATGGACTAGAAATGTACTAGGAATAATGCACTGGAAATTCTAAAATACTCTGTATTCTTAAAAAAAATTTTAAAAGAAAATGTGAAATCATTTTATCTCAGTAAATATAGCAAAAATATTTTTATACATAGAATCCTTAAAATCTTTTATCTGTTCCTTAGTCAGAATGAATGACAAATTTTCCTTTTCAAAGACGGAAACCTAAAATACCTATAAATATAAGCACTTCATCAGTTTCTGAGTACTCTTTCACCCACATTATCAATCTCTCTCTTAGAACGGAGAAAATATATCATTTGTTATAACACAAGACGTGTGTGCGTGGCATTGCGCTTACAGGATAAACTAAAAATACCTCAAACACAAGTTTCTTTTTTTATGATTAATTTCAAACCTCTTCAGAGAGACAGATGTAAAAAAAGCAATGAAATTCTAGTCATGATTAATTTTCCCCGCAAATATTTGTGTTTCGGCTCAAGCTGCTGAGGTACAAAAATGACAAATCACTTCTGTATGTTATCGTGGAATTCCAGAATTGGAATGAGAAAAGTTTTACCAAAAATTAAAACTTTTGCAGATCTTGTTATGTGCATGTGATTACAGAAATCATTAATTCTCACAGATTTTACTTTTAAAAAATTGCGGACGTCATTCACGTTTATGTACACAGGGATGCCATCTATGAGAACACAAGAAAACTACTTTTGTAAAATCTTTGATCGATTGTTTGAATCCATTCTAAGGCTGTCTCCGGCTAATGTTAAAGAACAGGACTCAAATTCAGAATATTTTTTCACGTATAAAAATGCTCAAATGTTAATATTATATTCTGGCTTCATTATCCTGTAGAGAATCACTTATTTTATCATACTACTCATTTTTATACGAGTTGACACATATTTTCTTTTATAAAATGCGTTTCGCATTTTTTCTCTTATACTATAATGCTAAATGAGCTATCCCTTTACATGTTACATGGAAAACTAATTATTTATGAAATATTCTGAAATTTTAAAAACACTATACTATAAACAAATGTATGAGTTGCAATGTCCCAAATTTTTATAAAAATTGAAGCATTTTTTCTCTCCAAAAACGAAATGTCACGCTCTGGTACATGTGGCAAAAACAGCCTTAAGAATTAGATTTTCAATTACAAGGGAACTTGCTGTTTAACTTGGAATAACAGGTATGACTTTTCAACCATTTGATACGATACTGAGTTACTGGAGGATGAATATAATCCAGGAAATATCTGTTAAAATAAATTGTTGAAAAATAAATATTGTTTTAAAAGAAATGTAGGAAAGCAAAGTTTAAACATTTTAGATGAATTTTTTTAAGATTTCTTTAAAAATAAATTTGTATGGTTGTTGTTTTTTTAAAGATGACTTTGTCATTTTTTCTGTTAATATGATTTTTTTAAATTATATTCCAATTGTTCTTTTATAAGAACTAGCTTAAAATATTTATTTTAAAGCTGTATTTGTGGATCATAAAAACATCTCTTAAATTTCTAGAAAAAAGATATCAACATGTCTGGCATATAAATAAGTTAGTGTTTAAATCTTTCAGTTTATATTTTAAAACATTATTCTTAAACATTAATATAGAGTTAATTATATAAATATAAAATCATGTTAAAACTGAATAATAAAAATGTCCTATATATAAATATTACTATACTGTTCGAATTAATTAGGAAAAATGGTAAAAAAATGATTTTTTTAAAACCCTAGCTTTTAATCATTACATACCTTAAGTAGACAAAAAAAATATTTATATTAGTACGAAGAGTATGCCATCTTGTAGTAGAAATGACCTCTTCAACTCGTCTTGGACTCCACTATTGCAGCGCATATGTTTAACTTCATCATCGTGTAACCACACCTGTATAGAACTTTTTATCATTTGTTCTGTTGTCGCACAACTCATTTTAGCTTAGAAAATTTTTGAGAATATGTCTTAAATTCTCAAATAGGATTTAGGTCTGGTGAACTACTAGGCCAATTAAGCACTTTTATTTTACGAGAGAGTGGGCAAAAGTCATGGCAGCTATTTTTTTTTCTTGAAGATACCAGTCCGGTTGGAAAATGTGACATATACAGATGAAATTTCAAGGTGTTAACTACATGTGTGAACAATGCATAGCACTGAAATATCGTAACACACTAATTTATTACGATAGTATACAGGGCAATGTGGCTTTCACGGTGCAAAAGAATGACAACGCAGTACACATAAAGTTGACATGACAAACCTGGGCCTAAAGACTCTTAATGTAATCCATGAGCTACTCGATGACGGCATGTGCCAAGTCGGTTCGCACACTGACCGGTCGTCCCGAAAGTTGCTCATCACTGTTTGACACATGTCCTTGCTGAGACTTTCCTATCCACTGTGCTACTGCACTGTATGGTAGGGCATTATTCCCAAGGACTTCCACTAATTCACTGTGACATTCCATCGCATTTCTCTCTCGGAGAACGACTATTTGGATGTAAGCACGCTGCTCAACATGGGTTACTTCCATCTTGCACGGCACTCATCAACTGATTGATTTCACAGCCCTCATTGAGCTACTACCAGCTATCACAGAGCCATCTGATGTTCTGCATACACACTCTGTATGCAGAACTTCCACACGACACATATACGTTTGTGATCCTTTCGCACATCTACAGGGAAAAAAATAGTTGCCTTGATTTATGCCCCAACCCTCGTATTTTTCCGCATAAAAATGTCTGGACCAATATCGAATTAAGATAAGAAGTCAAATCATGTTAGAATGTCCCGGCAAATGTTTCCATGGATGAAACAATTTTTTCTGCGTAATATTTCTATGCTTTTGACATAATTCATCAGGCATTTAAAAGAAACTAAGCTTGCAGGGCCATTTGTTGTGAAAAAACACCAAAATATATGTTTAGAAGAATATTTTGCAGTCTGTTGAATAGGATCTAGTAATAGAGATGTGAGAGATTTGGCTCGCTCGCTGTTTCCCGCCTAGAGGTGCAGGAGGAAGGGAAAGAACTCCAGACATATTCAAAATCAATCTATTTATTGATCAAATAATTTACTAACTCAATTCAAGTAATACCAAAGAGAAGAGAATGTCTCAATACAAGCAATATATGTGTATTAACAGCGAGGTGCACGAATTATAAGAAGACTATAATTATAGATCCTCTTATTCTAGGATCAATTCTACTATCCCAACTTAGTACTATTTCAACTTTAGTGACCAATCGTCACTTTAATTCTTTCGTCTATGTAATATTTGAAATACGGCTATAAATTTGAACGATACCTGATCAGTAGTAATCTCACCTGTCTCCTGACTTTCTCTCTCTCTCCTTCTCCTAACTAGCTAGAAAACCTAGACTATATATAATAGACTTCATTTAAATATCACGCGTGCTTCTTCTTCAAAGGGTTGGTTGTGAATAAAGGTGAATTGATAGCTCAAAGATTTTCCAAGAGGATTAAAAGAAAATAAGCGGATATATCCATCATACAGTTTCAACTTCACTTCGTCTAACTGCACTTGATTTGTATCCCTGCACAAATAAAGGCATTTCATCGCTAAACGTCACCTTCCTCTAGTCGTTAACAGTCCAAAATAGGCACTTTAGGCCCGTGCTAAACATTTTTTCATCGTTTTCTGAGTTAGAAATGGCTTTTTTCTCGGTCTTGATGCCTTACGGCTAACTTCCAGATCCCTTTCTGTACAGTTAAGGTACTCTCTCACTTCAACATCATAATCCAAAAAATCCCTTCGAAGGTCTGTGACTGTCTTATTTTAATTTATTTTGCTATTTCTTATTAGAATTTTATCAATTCTTGGAGTAATTGCCCGTCTTATGCCAAATTTTTTCTTTCCTCTTTGGGGTCGATGATCAGGAATCTTGAAATGTTCTTAATATTCTTGAAACACTCACAAACAGGAAACACTTGATTTTCCCACACCAACTACCATTGCTATATCTCTCACAGTCATAGAAATGTGTTCGTTAAGAGCGATTATTTTAGAACGCTTCCTCGGAGTAATATCCATCTCTGAACAAGCAAAAGTAACGCGTTACGTGGAACACAAAATTGTATAACTACCAGCTACCACACTAAAAGGCTCACAACTGAACCACTAATGTACTAAAACCATTTAAACGAGTAAATTATAGTCAAACCACCACATTACTTCTGTGCAGATATAACCGGTTAGAGGTGGTTCGGGCTTAACTGGTAATTACATACCAACTCAGATAAGAAAAAAAATGTTTATCCCAATTAATTCGAACAGTATAGTATGAATGTTTTACAAATTTTATTAGAAATGTGTATCTGAAACTGAAATTAGCCTTTCCTGCTTTGCAATAATTATGACTAAAATGTAACATAATATACCAAAAGCATTTTTGTAGAATAGAAAACCCTTTAGAAGTGTTAATAAGTTTTTAAAATAAATTTCTCTGTAGATAATATAGTTAAAATAAATATACTTCATATTAGAACCAATGGAGTTGGGACCCAAACGATGGATGTCGGGTCCACCCTCTCCACTAGCCAATCAGATATGAAAGGGGGAGCGGGAAGAGACCCACCCAGGGGGTTAAAGAGTCAGTTTGGAAGGTGACAAGGGTCTTCCGCATCAGTTTTTTCTTCTTCGAACACTCGTGGAAGGGGTTACGAGGCAGCCGCACCAATAAGGATCAAGTGAAAGGAACTGCGGAGACGGAGTGTGCGAGGCAGATGCACCAGTGAATGATCTAAGACGATACGAGCGAAAGGGGTTGCGGGGATAGCCGCACCCGGGAGACGATCATCTGAATATCTACGAACTTTGATCCAGACTGGAACTTTTCTCCAGCGCAATTTATCAGTTGTAAAAATTAACGTAGTTTGTAATGAATTTAATTTTTTTAAATTAATTTATATAAATAAAATGATTTTTGGCCAAAAACAGTGCGATTCCTATCGCTATCAAGAAAGAAAGTAATTTTGAGAGTTTACTACTTCCGAACATTTACTCCTACTTTCTCAACAGCATTCCGCTTCTTCTTTTCTGAAAAAAATATTACGAGAGTAAAGGTTTAATTTAGTTATATAAGAGAAATGATTTACTTTATTCAACATGAGATTATTTTAGTAATTTCTTGTTTTAATATAAAAAATTCGACAGATTATTTAGGTAGGATTCATATATTCAGTTAAATAATATGAAATTATCTATTTAATTAATTATTAACGCTTAGGCAAATGACAGATAATTATAATTTGATAATACTACAGTTTACACACAAAAGTTTGATTATTACTTTTTTTTGTTCACTACGAGCATTTTTTCAGCATATTTAAAGTTTTTAAATAGTTCTCTTTTTTTATTTAAATGTAAATAAGAAAATAATAATTCTTTAAAAATACCTAAAATTTGCCATTTTTGGTATTCTTTTCCCACAGTTTACGAGTATTTTTATAAACAACCATTACAGCTAAAAAGTAATTGCATAAAACATTATAAACATACATTAATTAAAGATGACATTCAGAAATGTATTTTATAGCACTTTTATAAAAATGAATGAATGCATTAACCCTTTAGAGGGCAGTGGCTAATAGGTCTAGCCACATATTAAAAAAAATTTCTCCATGCGGGTGTTGGATATTTAGTCTATTCATATGCGTTTATTGAAGCTAAAACGCATAAAAATTAATACAGATGTCATCACGACACTTTTTTTTGTCCTTCATGTCCTCTGATGGGTAGTAAAAAAACTTTTTCTTGGTGTAAATCTACGAATTGTATTTTTATCACTATAAATAAAATTTCTGATCTTTAAAAAAAAATTTGACATGTCATAAGTATACTTTACTCTCATCTGAATAAATTAAGCAAATATGCAACTTAAAAAATTTCATTTTAGGTTTTTGAAAAGCTTTTATATTTGGATAGAGGCTCTATCCACTGCCCACATAGAACAGAAAAATGAGCTTAATATTTTCGCTCTTCCTCTACTCGAGAGAGAGCTCTTAGAATCATGTGAGAATGTTGGGGGTGGGAAATATAAACAAACTTTGCTTACAATATGTGGTACAAGATTCTTGGGTTCGACAATCTTTCATTTTGGCTTTTCTGCTCGGAGAAAACGTTTGCATATCATTGAGGCGTATAAAATACTTTGAATATTTTTTATTTATAGGTGTGTACATATTTTAATTAGCATTTCCGTTTTATAAGATTATTGTACTTTGATTTTTTTTTATTATTATCAACGTAAAGTAGAATTTGAGTATATTCGTGTAAAAATGTCTAGAAAAATCTTATCTGTTAAAGAGGCTCTTGCTATGTTTGAAGACTTGTTATTAGATCTTGCCAGCAGCCTCTAATAATAGTGCTACTGATGAGGACGACTATGGGAATCAAGCGCTTGCCTAGATAAAGGGACTACTGGTCAAATTCTCCTGATTAGCTTGATGAGTATATATCTCTAAAAATGCCAGTGAAACGTTTCGCATATATTCTTTCGCATTTGCATATTAATAATAATTCCTTACAGCCGAATAAGGACAGCGATAATTTTGACAAACTACATAAAATACCAAAATTAAATAAAATATAAAATGTGGATATATACCAATTTCAGTGTATGTTTTAGTACGTATTCTATATTGTACAATTATTCTGTTAATATTTTATTATACTTGTACTTTGTATTTAACTGTTATTGAAATAGTTGTTAGCATAAATGTTAATTTTTCATAAAAAGTTTATTGTAATATGATTAATCATTTCTGTCCTGAAAAGTAAGTTAAATGTCTTAAATGCGCAGTGGCTGTAACGTCTAGCCACCGCCCAGGAAAAAAAATACTGATTGATTTTTTGACTACATAATGCTTATAGAGGATGAGAACATTGCATTTGTCAAGTACTTTGTCACAGAAAAGTGTATTTTAGCTTTGTGCCCGTTAAAGGGTTAACACTAATACTAGAGAATCGTACAATGAAGATAGTTTTTAAAATAAATATTTCTATACTATGAAAAATTCATTTTTTCTCCTGTGTGTATCGTGTTTTCAAAAAGTCTTTCTCCCAATCAAAATTTTACATGAAAACTTCAACTGTGTATTTCTTTATATACTACCAATAGGCTCTTTCAGATAATGCAATTAATAAAAATAATGTACTAATTAGAAAAAGAGTGAATCTTTTATTTTAATGGTAAAATAAACTACAGTTGGATCCCGATGTAACGAATTCATAGGATCCGAACATTTTGTTCGTTATTTCGGGCTTATTCGTTATATCGGGGTTCAAGCAAAATACAAATTGTTTGCACTTATCTTTCGGAAATTCTGTAATAAGGAATTTTTTTTTTTTACACAAAAATATTGATAGTTAGAAATTACACACTTTTTGTTCATCAGCTAAAAATGCTATTAGTGAATTCTTAAGTACCAGTTAAATGGAAATTTTTAAATATTGATTAACAGATGCTGAAAAAAAAAATTTTAGTTTTGATTTGAAAGAACTCTTTTTCGATTTTATGCAAAAAAAGAAAATATTGCATCATTTACATCCTCGTGCATGAGATATGTTTTTATAATTTCCAAACAATGTAAAATATTAGAAAATGAAACAACCTTGATGGGAATTCCATTATTAACTTCTATATCTTGCTATTCATTGGCTACGACAAATCAACCATTTCCTCAACTTCAGTAGCCCAATCAGGCAGTACGCCATCAAACGTAACATAATCGTTAAAATCTTAAGATATTCCCTGTGGTGTGGAGTGGGATTAGATTAGAAAGGAATTTCCTGTCCAATTCAAAACTCACACATTAGGTTACACTCATTACTCATCTGCATCTGTAAAGTCAAATAATGGTCTGTACCCTCTCCACTTAAAATTTGCTGCTTGAAGGAAAAGTCATTTTCGGTTACGGACAAAAAGAATATGTCATTTGAAAAAAATCAAATTTCTCTAGTATACACTAAACTCAGCAGTGCAACAACCCATGAGGACCAAGGACAATTGTATCAAAGTCATATTTCATGACCAGATGGTCAGTCTGATGTGAATCCCCCAGTGTCTAGTTCCCAAGCAATCTTGGTTCTCGTTTATCGACCCACTGAAGGGATGAAAGGTGGAGTCAACCTTGTTCAGCCAGGGATTTAAGCTCCGGATCTCTGACGTGGAAGGGTGATACACTACCACTCAGCCACTGGTCCGTACAAATTAATAAAAAATATTTCAGCTGTTGAAATAATTCGTTAATTTGAGGTTTATTATTCGTTAAATAGTGAAAGGAGGTGTTTTTATTTTAATCCGGGAAACAAAAAAACTTGTTAAATCACGAAATTCGTTAAATAGGGATTGGTTAAATTGGGATCCGACTATATTTACAATGTGCCTGCATACGTGCGTAAAGTTAATAACCAAATATTAAACCTAATTTGTAATCTAACTTAAAGCTAAATAATAAATAAAAAGTATAACTAGTCATTATATATTAAAGTTAAAAGACCTCAATAATTTAGTAGCAAACTTTTATTCTTAGGAACTATGATTGTAAGAATTAATATAGTTTTATGCACAAACATATATAAAATATAAAGATTTTTTTTTAATTTATCCAATCTTTTATTTGCCTTAAGTATTTTTAGACCATAACTCTTCAAAATATCGCGTTCATAGTTTTCAAACTCTTACATTTTTTCATTAACTGTTATTGTAACTGGAACGTGTCTAAACTTTTACCAGAGTGATGTCACTGAAGAACACCCCACACCAACTTTCCGATAATAAACCAACATTCAACAAAATCGTAGAATGTTCTTTGCCGAATTTTCTAAATATCTTGGAACATTTCCTGAATTTAGTAGATTTTAACATCCATAAGTCTTAGAAAATTCTTGAATCCATAAGCATAGCAACAAAATTAACAAGGCTATCTAGTTAGAAACAAATTTAATAATTACCAGCTATCCCATGGGCTTATCATGTATTAGGTTGTCAAGTATGAAATGGAGCAAAGTTTATGTTATTTATTTCAATTGCCCATAACCTCATTTAGACGACGTATTTTGGCATAATTTGTTTTTTTTTAGTGAAAGGTACATCTTTTCCTCTTTTTAACGCATATTTCAGTATGAAAAAGAAATTAACAGATCATCTTAAAATCTTAGTTTTTATTTGAAAAAAATCGAATTCAGT
Source organism: Trichonephila clavipes (assembly GCA_019973935.1). Taxonomy (NCBI): domain Eukaryota; kingdom Metazoa; phylum Arthropoda; class Arachnida; order Araneae; family Nephilidae; genus Trichonephila; species Trichonephila clavipes. Next base: position 22,682 of record BMAU01003239.1, read on the forward strand.
TTTGTGCATTTTTTGCTCCATTTCATACTTGACAGCTTAATATAAAATTATGTACAAAAATTAATACTCATCTTGATAATTTGTACGGCTTATAAATAATCCCTTAACTACCATTTAAAATTTACACGATGAGTTCCTCAATACCTCCCTTTTCTACGAAAGCGCGTGTATGTGATTTATTGTGTTGGGGTGAAAAGGATTAAATACTCTGATGTAAATAAATCCTTCGCTAACACTGCAAGGTCCTTTTATTGCATTCCAAAGCCTTCAGAATAATTTTATGAACAGAAATGAGCAGAAAATATATTACTTCAGAAAGACGTATATATACATCCCGAGCATTTGACGCATCAGTGGAACAAGACGTATATACACGCTGGTGGCACCTAAGAGGTTAAAGTAGTATTGTAGCTCTAGCGTCTAAGTATATTTTTAATGAATTCAATGCATTTTGTAATTTGTATGGAAGGGGAAGGGGGGCACTATGAAAATTATGATTGAATATTGGGTCGCAAATATTGAAAGTTTGAAAATTGCTGACCTAAGTACTTTGTATTATAGTGTATAAATTTCAAATTTTAAAACTACAGATTAAAATACCTGAAGTCTCATTTTAAAAACTAGAAATATTTTTTTACCAAATAAAAGTACAATGTGCTATATAGAAAACTTAACATGGATTATTAGAATTTTCCATTTACTTGAAATTTTAAAATAATTTCTTTTACGTTCAATTATCTTATATTCAGTTATAATGTAGGTACATATATATTTACCCTTCACAATACCTTCAAGTTTACGTCATATACACTTTTGTATTTAAGGTTATCAATTTCGTATTATCTACAGTTAATCCAATTTATGATCATCAATGGAATAATTGTTTCATTCAGATTGGGAAATTCTATAAGATAATTATTTATAGTGTTGAAGATTAAGTAATGACGGTCTTGTTTTTTTTTTTTTTTTTTTTTGGTTTTTTTTTTTTTTTTTTTTTTTGACAATTATTTCCACTTAAATACAACATTTGAATTAACTGAAAACTCTCTAACTTTCTGATCTGGAATTTTCTGCCTTTCTTATAAAGCTGAAGTTTCGATACTCATAATCATTGCAAGTTTATGGCAACTTATAAGAATGCTAAGTTTTTAAGTGTGTGACAATTTTAAAAAAACGAAACCCTTTTTTAGGTATGTATTTATTACATACGCTTAAACAAATATTTACACAACAAAAAAGATATACATAAATGAATATGTAGACAACAATATGTAAAAAAAAAACAAAAGACAACATAAAACACAAAAATAAACAAAACAATATTAATTACAAGTACAGACAAAACAACATAAAAAAGACAAATATATACAAATATATACAAAACATAAAATACAAAACAAAAAACACACTGATTACAAAAACTGGACAACACAAAATTTAAAAAAAACACATAAAATAATACAATTCAATTGTAAACTACATAAAAATAATTAACAATCTATTAAAATACTTTGATACAAAAGTATTCAAAAAAGATGTTAAAATTTTTAAAAAATTTACAAATATTTTGAAAGAATTAGGTATTTTTACATTTATAAGTTTTTGAAATTTACAATTTATTCTTTGTGTTTTAAGGAATATTTGAAATTTACAATTTATTTTTTGTGTTTTAAGAAATATTTTAAATTTACAATTTATATTTTGTGTTTTTAAGAGTATTTTTATTTTGCCAATCCTGCTTGTGCGGATGTGTCTTACTGGGCTTCGGGAGGCGAATTTTGCTCTTGCAATTTGATGGTCCTTTTTTTCGCAAAAAGTTGGAGGTTCGAATTTCAACATAAATGAGTTCTATTCTGGAATTTTGACGCATAGGAATTTGGTGATCGATTTTCTGTTTGTTTCTGTATCTGTTTTGTTAGTCTTGTGGTAAACTGTCTTTGGTCTACTTCTGATATTAAATCTGTGAACTCCAAGAAAGGTAATTTTAAATGAGTGGATACACAATTTGGATTTACCTAACTTCCTATTTTTGTACAATCTGTGGTCTATTCTGAGCTGGCTGTTGATTTACTTCCTATTCTTTGTAGCTCTTCCTGGATCATGATCTGTATTAATATATCTAAGCTGATTAAACTTTTCCTTTGATCTTTGAATTTAGAGTCCTCCTGTGTTTGGCGGCCTATTGCTTCTGAATTCGAGTCTCCTGATAAATTTTCATGATGTTGGATGTTCTTGCGGAATTCGTCGAACAGAATTAGAATAGGCGGCAAGAGTAGAATGTCCCAGTAGCTAAAGAACAAGAATCGGATGGAAAAACACACCCAAACAAGCAGGATCATTTTGTCCACGGTTTCTTGGTTCATTTCGGGGCATGGGTATCAATTATTTCAGAAAATTTTGAAGGAATATTAAAAATAATTTTGAAAAATGAAGAAAACTTGAAGAAGAAACCAAATATTAGCGTTAATTGAAGAGATGTAAATTTAAGGAAGAAATTTGGAATATTATCGAAGATGGATAAAAAAAATTTAAGTAAATAGAATAATGTTGTTGATTGATAAGATGGTAATTTAAAGAAAAAAAAATATTGTCGTTGATAGAAGTGACGGGATTTTAAAAACTTCAAATATTGCAGTTGATTGTAGAAAGTTGAAATTAAAGATGTGATTGAATATTGTCGTTAAACAAAGAGACGTAGTTTGAAAGCCGAAATTGAATTATATTTTGAATGGGGAAGGGGCAAAAAAACCAAGCGCACAACTCAAATGTAAAATACAGTCTGAACTTTAACAGTTGTTGAAAGGGAAACAAAGTTCAGTTTTAAACAATACCGGATGTCAATAATAGCTGAGTTTGAAATGTTTGACTGTTGAGTTATACTTACAATCCATTGTTCAAACGATAACAATATATAATTTATTATTATTATTTTCTTTTTGCTACAAAATCTTGAATTTCGTTTTCTCAAACTAAACGTGATCAGTATCAGGTTCATAAATATTTAGAAATTTATAATTATGTGATATATATATGCGCAGCCATTTACTTAAAATCATTAGTTTTATTATTTTTAATTTAACATTTGAATCATAAACAGTTGCAAATATATGTATAAAGGGGTGGAGGGAATTTTTAATTTAAAGAAAAACACAACTTTTGGATTCCTCGAGCTGTACTAGATGCTCAATTTTTACCCTATTTCCACAAGAAAAAAATATAAAGAAAATGTTTTCTGTAATTTTGGTACCTGATTTTAGACATTTCATCACAGTTAAATATATTAACAACATATTCTACTTTTTTAATTGCACTTTCTCTCTCCTAAATTAATTAACATTTTACTTTATTAATAAACATTAAAATATCCGACTACGTTCGGAACCGTGAATTTCAAAAGTGCATAAATGGATAATTTTCATCATATTTAGTGTCACTTAGATTAGAATATATGCATAAAATTGTTTTCCGGACATTTTGACAAAAAAAATTATTAAAATACAATCTTTTGGCAAAAACTTAACTTAGAATAATCTTTTTTTCAAATGTTCTCCTTTTGCGAAAAATGCTTCTATTAGAATAATATTTTGCCTGTATATAGCTCAGACCTCTGTTCAGAGACTCAACTAGAATTTTTGAAATATATAACTTAGAAGTGGGTTTATTCCTATTTTACGACAACAGAGGGGAGCAATTTTAAGAAAAAAAGCGAATAATTATTTCAATTGGTGGTAACTCTGAAAATATTGTGAATTTTTCAAAAATTCTAGTTGAACCTCTGTAGAGAGGTCTGAGCTATATACTGGAAAAATATTATTATAATAGAAACATTTTTCACAAAAGGAGAACATTTGGAAAAAAGATTATTCTAAGTTAATTTTTTGCCAAAATATTATATTTAAATAACTTTTTTTGTCAAAATGTCCTTAAAACAATTTTATGCATGTATTCTAATCTGAGTGACACTAAATATCATGAAAATTATCCATTTATGCGCTTTTTAAAAATCACGATTCCGAACGTAGTCGGATAACTTAATGGATTAAATTGTTTCGTATGATGCAATCGCTTCCTTTTGCTTCAGTATCGAAGTTATTAAAGGTGTCATGAAATTCGTTCTTTAATACACTAATTATTATAGACATTTTTTCTTCTGGTATGTATATAAAAAATATGGAATTAATAGTAATTAAATTACAATACATTTTTGCTTGTCGAAAGTTCCCACGATATAACAAAAAGACAGCTTCCTAAATCATTTACGCAATACACTTAAGGAGGCAAAGTACCTTTTAATTTTATTTATTGATGCAGTAGGACATTTTAAACAAGAAACATATAACTAGACATTACAATACAGGAAGAAAGACAAACACCACCTGCTGCTGGTTATTACATGTGGAAGACAAAAAAAAAATAACTTTTCTAATATCTAGGGGAAGTCTTGGAGTCCGCGTGATTTCAGTGGACGGAACTTGTGATTGGTGGAAAGATATCGTTCGATAGATTCTGATGCAATCTTACTAAAAAACGCAAGCTGTTAATCTTTAAGACATACAGTTAAGATTGTCCCAATTTGCGGATAATCTGGTTAATTATTTACGCTCGAGTCCTGAAGGCCAGAACCAAAACAAATTAAAAAGTTGTTTATATGAAATTAAAGGGAATGTGTACGTGAATACGGGTGTGCGTGCGCGGGGGCTGTATCGATGCGAAGGTTTTCATTCTGTGTATATGTGGCAGTGAAAAACTTTTTGATTTGTTGACCACGTTATTGTTTATTCAATTTTAACTTTAGGAGATTATTTTGATCGTGCACTTCGCTTAATATTCAAAAAGATGAAACATAAAAGATTACATTTTTGCTGTTCTATTTTAAAGAATACATTTTGTTCACATATTTGAATCTTCAACATCTGAATTGGATTTCTTTATGCCATACTGAACCTAAGAAGATAAAAAACATATTCAATTCTAAGATGCTTTCAAGGGAAATAAATTTATTTTTCAATCTGGTTCCAAGATGGATATTTGTTTACACAAAAGCATGTAGAAATCTTTTGAAATTCCATTTCCTTTGCCTTGAAATAAAAAAAAAACAAATAATTCAGAAAAAACAGGTAATATAAAAAAAAAATTTTAAAGTCAATTTCTACTAGGAAAAACAAATTGAGATTTTCATACATGGTAGTTGGGTAATCAATGTATTCTGTCGACATCCATTGCCTTCAATCGGAACAAACTTAATTTTTTCTCCCTTGGAAAAGTAAACTAATTAAATTAAATTAATGAATTAATATTTGAAAAAACTGTATTAACATCAAGTGTCATCCACTGCAAATTTAAAAAACTACATTTAAAATTGAATGGATGAATAAAAAAATAGTTTACTAACTATTGAAAATTTGAACAAGCTATATATATATAGGGAGAGAGTAAACTAATAGTAGGAAATGAAAAACATTTCACATAACGTGGATTCAGCGGATTGATAAAATTGATTAAACAATTATACTTAAGCCAAACGGGACTCATGAATACATACTGACATATGTATAGGGTGTTCCAAAATAGCGCCTAAACCCTAAATAAGTAGATACTTCGTTTGGAGTACATAAAAATGCCGAAAGAACTATACCTGTACGCGATTTATAGCTTACGAGAGAAATAAGAAAAACTAAGCAAAACGTCCAAGCCAATTCAAGGAAAGAATACTGTATTAGGCACATCAACAGCTGTATTTGCAAATACTTATAACGGTAGATAATCAAAGTGCCTGCCGTTAATATCGAAGGAGGCTTGAACGCGTCGTGGAATAGATAAGTGCACACGTCATATCAGCAAGGTGTCCACACAAGTACAAGCAACAATTCCGTTTGTATTGTCACAACGTCTCTATCCACTCTTTCCTTGAGATCCCCCATAGGAAAAAAATCAACGGTATAAGATCTGGTGATCATCGTAGACACAGAACCGCCCCCCTTTCCCGGTACGATCAAGCGACCGGGGTAAGCAATACCTGGAAAATCACGTAGAGGAGCACAGAAATCACCCATTATCATTCATTCATCATCATTTTCCTCATAATTATTCCTCAGTTACCTCATTCTTCAAGACATTTTTCTCGTAATAGATAGATCGTACATGTACAGTTCACCAGACATTTTTTATGTACTCCCAACGAAGAATCTGGCTGTGAAGAGATTGGGCACAGTTTTTGGTACACACTGCATGTATATGTCGCAGGAAAATGACGAAATTAGGAATTTCATGAAATCCCTAAGGACGGGAGATGTTAAAATAACGTCTCTTAAAGGTCATTTCTATGATGAAAGTAAGTGATTTTATCATACCCTGAACTGTTTCAGTGAAATGATGAAATGAACTAGTCAGGATTTGCATTGGCAAAAAGCTATACGGGGGGGACACCTGGGGGAATCGAGTATTTGTACTTTATATATCCATACCATATCGATCCCCTAAATATCAACCCCATATCTTTTAAAAATGGCACCATAGGATTAACATAGGGATTGATATTTCAGTGTACAAGCAACAGGGAGAAAAGATGTTACGCATAAAAAAATACCAGCCTAATTTTCTAATTATTCGAATAAATAATTTGTGTTTCATTGACTATTGTTGTATAACTTACTTCTACGTTTAATAATGCACCATATTTGTTAAATAAACACTTTTAAACTCTTGACAATATTATTTCACCATTTCACTGAAACTTGTCAAGGATTTGTGTGTGTGTGTGTGTTCAAATCCCTTACTTTTATCAGGGATATCACCTTCAAAAAGCGTCATTTTAACATCTTCCGCAAATTGATCATCTCCTTCAGGGATTTGATGAAATTCCTAATTCCATCATTTTCCTGCGACATATATATATATATATATATATATATATATATATATATATATATATATATATATATATATATACTGTTCGCGATGTAGAAAAACCAACATCATGAAGATTCAGTCTTAAAATATATGCAGCTAAACAAAGATAAGTAGATGATACAAAATGCAAGTTACAAGCGTGGTTGCACTATTTATCAAGATAATTCTATATCCCAAAACTATTGTTTTGGAAACAAGATAACTATAGTTTTCCTATTACTAAAAAAATTGTTAAAAACTAAATTTTAAAAACATCAGAACATGAAAAACAAAGTATGTACTTAAAAGGTTCAAGCTCTTTTACATTTTTTACGTATTCATAATAAAGAAAATAAGTTTTTAAATATATGTTATTTTTTTACTTTTCTTTCTGATCCAAAATCCTTGAACAAAAATGTTTTTTGAAATACATCAATCCACGTATTTTATAATTATTAAACTTTAAAAAAATTATAGTGGGAAAAATAACAACATTTCGAATAGGGGAATTTTTTTAAATGATTCATAAATTCAAGTTATTGTATTATTAACTTTTATTTTTATAACAATTCTTCAAAATGCGTTACATTTGCAGTACATCGATTAAAATTGGAAGAAATGGCTATATTCACACACGAATCAATTTGTATAATAAATAAGCGTATACTAATAATTTGACAAAGGAGTTTTTTTAACGTCAAAAGCATTTTAAATTGATGAAGTTACAAAATAAATCCTATTAGATTATAACTTTATCTGTATTAATTATTTTTGTTTTTCAATTTCCTGCTCCTGTGTTTAAGTTTTTAAACAATATTTTTAAAAGTTTTTTACTGTTGGTATATTATGTTCAATATACAGTCGTTTTATTAATTAAAGCTAAGACACTGTTAAAATAATTTTGATTGCATTAAGTAATTTCAATTTTATTTTATTTATCGTTTAAAAAATAATAGAATACTAAACATTTTATAGTTTAAATTAAAATTTAAATTAATCTTTGATCTTTAAATTAAAATGAAGAAGCAGAAACAGTAAATTGTACGCGTAATTTTATTTTGATTGTGAGGGAAAGAAATAAAAAGTACTATTCAGAGTTTAAGATGTAAACTTTGCAGTTGATGTTACATAACAAGTATTTAACACGACAGAAACTTTATCACGGTAGAGTTTAAAATTAATAATGTGAAAATCGATAACATTAGTTTTTATAATAATTACAACAACAAAAAAATTTTTTTTAACTTTTGCATATATTTTTACATATGAAATTTGCAACGGAATGTTAGATTTTTCATTCAGTTTCCTTAACATATCGCATGACAGATGGCACCACTCAATAATTGAAGTGTGAAGCGATACTATAATGTAGTATTTCAGGAATCTAACGGAACTATTTAACGAATTTATTTTTCCTCTTTTTTTACATGAAAAATTATCCAGTCATGTTAATTAGTTAATTAACAAGTTTAAATGAAATTCGTTTAATTTTAAAAGAATAAAAACTAGAGTGAAAATTTTAAAATTATTGATTTTTTTTAGTAATTTTTCGCAAGGGAAAAGAAATTATACCTTGTGCTGCCATCTAGTAATACAAAAATAAACTAACGTATTACAAATGTATTTAAAAAAATTATCAGTTTTTAAATTGTTTGCTAATTTTAAAAATCTAGCATACTCATTTGATAATTTTTGAAAACATATTTTTAGATGGTTTTATGAGCAAAATTTCTCCTCATAGAAAAGTAATTAAAATATAAAAGAAAAAAGTATGTGTAAAAATTGTATGTTGCGTAAAATATCAATAGACTTCGTGAAATCCAGAAAATTAAGAAAAAAAAATTCTATAATTTTTTTTTTCATATATAAAACTGAAATTCATTATTATAATAATGAATAGTGATAATATGATAATATTGAATTTAGATAATATGATAATAATGAATATAGATAATATGATGATAATGAATATCGATAATTCATTATTATCTATATTAATTATTCTAGCATGTGATGGTATATAATTGTATTTACCATCCCATGCTTAAAAAAATCACTCTTTATCCTTCTTTTTTTATGTGTGATATTTTCTCACAATTTCTCAAAAGAGATTTTTAAGTTCATTTCTGTCATTAAAAAGAAACATCTTCTTAATATCAAATATATGTATATATATAACATTTTGTACCAGGTAAAGCAATTCGCTCTAGTTAAAATATTTTCGAATGCATATTTAAGTCTAAAGTTTTAATTCTATAAGTTTTATCTTTTATTGGCATTTTGAAAATATATATGGAATAATATTTCTTCCAAAAAAAAACATTTTTTTATCATAAGGAATAAAAGTGTGAAAGGAGAGCTATAAAATGTGAATAATCAGTAAATAATTGACGGATTGTACAATTTTTTAATTTTTTTTTTTACCAATTTTTTTTTATTTCCGGAATATATGGTAACTTTTTTTTTACAATCATTTAAATGAACACTTAATTCGCAATCAAGTTTACCGTCGAGATGTTGGATATGCTCAACGTAACACTAAATAAAATTTACTTCTTATTGAAAGTTACTAAGCAAACACTATTTTTTGGAAATTCAAGCATACAATATACCCATAAAACCTCATACAAATCTGTTCTCGTACATAAAACTCAATATATATATATATATATATATATATATATATATATATATATAAGAAATGTGAATTTCAACTCATAAAAAGTATATAAAAATGAAAAACAACTGTATTTTCATAGGAGTCTCTAAACGATAACCTATTCAAACATAAATTTAAATACCTTAGGAATGTTCATTGAGAGATGTTTTTTTCGTATTACTTAATTAATAATGTTCAAAAGAACTTTTTATTTAAAACCCATACTCTGTGGCAAACAGCCCATGAGGGACAGGGCCCATTCTGACCATCCCAATATACATGACCAATGGGCGTTGAGGTGCATGAGCAGATGTCCTGATCAGGTGGTCAGTCTGAAGCAAGACCCTCAGTGTTTAAGTCTCAGAGCAAGCTTGGTACTCATTTATCGAGCCACTACAGTAGGAATGAAAGGCTGAATCGACCTTTTCCAGCCCTGGAAGAGAACCTGGACATGTGGCGGAGAAGCGCGATACGCTACCACTCGCCCACTGGGCATCCTTTTTTTTGTCGTAATGTTTTAATTTCTTGTTAAAGACTAGAAAACAAAACAGACGAAAGTATAAATAAAAATATGAAAAGAGATTACAATACCCCACCATATCCTTGTTGGTATCAAAATAACTATTTGTTGTCATCAACTGATTCCTCGCAACGAGCTGGAATACCCGAGTCTGGACTCAGATCCACCCAATCTTAAAATCAAATCAAATCATTAAAAGTCTACTTGTACTCACACCAGTATGCGTATGAGGTATGCCAAACCTTTAATAATTTTTTCTCAAACATTTCAATTTTCTCAAAATCTAATTTACAAGCAAGAGCTGTGTTTCCTTATGGTGGTAATTTTTATGTTGCCGAATTCAAATAATGCGCAGTGCATTATTTCATCGATCGAAAATAAAACTCCGATAAGTCTGGCCTAATGGTGATATGCAAGATCTGCAAAGTTAAAGGAATTTGTAAAAATGAAATGTGTAGAAAAAATTATTTTAAAAACTTACGGTCCAATAACTTCTTTAATTTTTGCTTAATTTTCTCCAATTCATTAATTCTGAATATAATCTATTCATTTTCTTCAGATATGAATTTCTTCAACTAGCACAGAACAACAAGAACTCTAATGAAAACAATACTTTTCACTAATGATTTCTCAGTTTATAATTTCCTGAACTACTTGCATATTAAATAATAATTTAACTCCTCGAATGATATATATTCAAAAATCAATACTAATCTATAACAGTCTATAATTTTTTCTCGATGTAAAAAAATTTATTCAAAACAAAGAACAATTTTGCAAATACAATCGGACCTCTATTTAGCGAAGTTGCTAAATCCCGAAAATAAGTTCGTTACGTGGAAAATTCGCTAAATAGAGATTCATCTTTTAATGTACTTTAGAAACCACAAAAAAACAAATATTTTAAAGTTATAATCACTATGTATTATTAAAAAAAGTAATTACTCTTTTTTTTGTAAATTATTTTTTTATAGATCTTACCCATCAAAAAAAATCTGCAAGTAAAACAAGAAAAAAAACATTGTCCAGGAATGCACTGTACTTCCTACTTCAAAAAATAATTTTATATTAAAATTAATGAACTTTAATGACATTTTCTAAATTTAACTCTGGAAGTATTTTTAAAGGGTGTTTTTTTAGAGGTATAGAACTTTAAATTGCAATAAAACAACGATGTATTATTCGATTGACATGAATATTTTTTTACTCGAAAGATAATCTTGTGGCATTACATTTTAAATATGATTTCTGGCATAGGACTGCCACGGCTGGCTCCGATGTAGTCCAATCTGGACGTCCAATTTTCGATGACTTTTTCCAACATTTGTGGCCGTATATCAGCAATAACACGGCGAATGTTGTCTTCCAAATGGTCAAGCGTTTGTGGCTTATCCGCATAGACCAATGACTTTACATAATCCCACAGAAAATAGTCTAGCGGTGTTAAATCATAAGATCTTGGAGGCCAATTCACAAGTCCAAAACGTGAAATTAGGCGGTCACCAAACGTGTCTTTCAATAAATCGATTATGGCACGAGCTGTGTGACATGTTGCACCGTCTTGTTGGAACCACAGCTCCTGGACATCATGAATGTTCAATTGAGGAATGAAAAAGCTAGTAATCATGGCTCTATACCGATCACCATTGACTGTAACGTTGTGGCCTTCATCGTTTTTGAAGAAGGATTCCACCAGCCCATAAAGCGCACCAAACAGTCAGTTTTTCTGGATGTAACGATGTTTCGACATACACTTGTGTATTAGCTTCACTCCAAATGCGGCAGTTTTGTTTGTTGACGTAGCCATTCAACCAGAAGTGCGTTTCATCGCTAAACAAAATTCGCTTATGAAAATCGGGAACAACGGCAATCTCGTTTTGGGCCCATTCAACGAATCTACGCCTTGCTTGATGATCGTTTTGATGAATTGCCAAACCAAACTGAGAATAAATCATTTGACAGCTGTTAAATCGGTCGCCATCTTGGAAAGTAATGCCAACTTAAACTTCTATACCTGGAAAAAAACACTCTTTAGAAGAACATAGCTTAAAATAATATTTTAAGTAGATCAACATATTATATGTAAAGACAGATTTTTTTAAAAAAGTATTGCATTTATTATGAAAATATTTTAAGCTACGTTTAATATAATTTACCCATTAACAGAATTAATCTGTAACCTACTGTCACACACCACTACCCTTACATTATGTTTAGAAACTGGGATGTGTGCTTGCTTTTTTTCACACAAACTGTCGAAGGATATGTCTATTAAAATTATCTGCAGTCAAATTTCATATTCTGCGTTTGATTGTTTTTATACATTGCTTTTGTAGCCACTCACGTTGAGAAGCAATTTTCACTTAGTATGTACATTGTTCTGAATAGCATGTTTATATGCTAATGTTTATAGCTGTGTGAAAGATACTGTGTATTTTGCATGAGAAAGAGAGAATTTTCAACATAAATTTAGGTTCTGTTTTTATTTAAATTTAGATTTTTAACATAGGTTCTGTTTATATGTGTAAGAAGTGTTTTCCACAAATATAATAATATGCATTTTCCATTAGAAAACTATTAATTTTTGCAAGGCATAGTATTAACGAATATAAAATTATACCGTCGAACTCAGGATAGTAAACCATCTAATAAGTAATATATATATAATATGTGTGTAAAGATAAAATGCGCAAGCGCTCGTTTTAATACATATTCCTTTATATATTATAATAAAAGCTTAAAAAGTATTGCAAAATAAAGTTATGTATGAATAAAAATTTCAGCTTCTTAATTACCGGGATGAGTTTTAAATTCTTGTGGGTATACAAATATTTTAGAGAATGTGAATCCATTTTGCATACACATTTATAAGTTGTTGTTTTTTTTCGATTTTTTTATTGTGACTCGTGGAACCCAAGTGTTCCGTGGAACACAGTTTAAAGACCACTGCTCTAGGGGAGTTAGACACGTGTGAAAACCAGTTCAAGTTCATTAATCACCATAAAATGTGTTAAGGTATCCGGCTACCCTAAAATTGTGAATTTTGCCAAAAACTGACAATTTTATAATTTTTTTTATTTTATAAGCAAACTTATTAACTTTGTAAGGCAAGTGCCCGTGGGGGTTGCCCTATTTTTCTACATTATCCTCTCGACCTAGAGATGTGAGAGTGAATGAAGAACCAGACATTGCCATAATCTTAAAATATATCTTTATTAAGATCTTAACTTAAACAATATACAATTATAATAGTAAAATTCAAACCAAGTTAATCTGCGGTGATAGACACACAATACGTATTATCAAACAATCGCGTAACTGACCGATATGTCTAACTTTAACGACTAATTCTAATCTCAATAAATACACAGTTCCTAGTAGTTTAATTAAATGGTCTAACCGCTCTAACTTGGGTAAGCAGCAATTTGCTTGAATCCTAACTGACTTGACGGTTATCCTTGAGGAATGGTATCCACCTGTAACAATGAACACACTGGCATGAATAGATTAAATCTTGTATGTGGTATTTCCTCTCACTTTAGCTTAAAAACTTGTACACATAGACCTCGTACATTCACTTCCCATAGGCACCACGCGTACGCTAAACTTCTACAATTTATAAGATTCTTAATTTGAATATCACGCTTCTCTTCTCGAGTTGGTTGGAAAGAGTTGCCATTCTGGCCCCAAAGAAACCCAAAAGGAGTATTAGTAAAAATCGCGATGATCCCGTCACAACTTTATAAAAATACCAAATTTATTATTTTCCATTCACTAGAACAAAAAGTGCTAGTGTTTTAGTAAAAGAAGATGTCACTACTTTAAGCAAGTTGTCATACTTTAAAATGCATTCTACTCAAAATGTGTGTGTGTGTGTGTGTGTTTGCTGTTTTTTTTAAATGCTCAGAAAGTTTTGAAAATAATTAACTGAAGTTTTTTGTGTATTTTCTGTATAATAGTAGAAGTGTTTTAACCTTCATATTTATCCATCACGGTTTTATTACAAAATTTAGTCCTTATGTGAATATTATCACTGTTTCTTTGAGTAATTCCACAGAAACACTAAGATAAAGTGCTCTAGTTTTTGTAAAAATTAAAATATCTCTTATCCCGAAGGTCGTTTCAAAAATGAATAGCAAAGTAACGCATCAAAATTAAAAATCTGAAAATTTGCTCATAAACTTTTTGTACGGAACGGGCCCCATTTAAGTAATTTTTGTCAATTTTTACCCATTTTAGTAATGATTTCTTTTTATCCTCTCTATTTTGGCATATTTTTCTTAAAATGTACTTAATAAATCTAAAAACCACAAAAAATACCCAAATCTATATGTTTTTTTAAAAAAAATTGCCGCGAGTAGTCGGATACCTTAAAAGAGAGAATAATTTGAAATTTACAAAAATAATTTTAAAATAGGGAGAAAAAAATTGAATCACAAGGAAAAGTTCGTTAAAAAGAAAATGAGCTTCGCTATTTGGAGGTTATTTTACGAAGAAAATAGTAAAATGTTCTTGGTTCGGGGAAAAAGTTCGTAAAATAGAAAAATTCGCTACATAGAGATTCGTAAAATGGAGATGCAACTGTATTTACAATTTGCAAGACATCTTATTTTGTAGGATAGTGGTCCTGGTACATTCTATCTCAAAATCTGGAATTTTCCCCCGTTGAGAAGTAAAGATATTTCTTTAAATGAAAAAATTGAAGGGAATAATTTTCCTAACGAAATTGACATGAAAGGGATTAAATTTAAAGGTTTTTTTAATGTATCGAATGCAATTGAATTAAATGACAGATATCCATGTGGAGACTTCCAATGAAAGATTAGGGAAAAAACTTTCTAAGTGTATCCTACTATAAAAAAAAATTGAATAAAAACTTATGCAATAAACCCGTATTCCTAGTAATCCGTCAAAAATGTATATCAAATATTATGCAACTATTCTAAATATTAAATGCATCAAAATTTTACTTGTAAACTTGGTAATATTTTGTGTGAAACGCGTGTTATGCTTTCTTAACTTGATTATTTGTCTATTTTTTATTTGAAAATTACGATTTCTACATTTAGATTCTCAAATATATTTGACCCACATTTTTTTAAAAATTAATATTTGAGAGGGAGCCTTCATAAAAATGTTTAATAGAAGGGGATTCATCGGAAATTTAAACTACTATATTACGTCGTTTAAAAAAAGTTTAACCAACAAATATGGAATTTTAAAAAAAATGAAATACAAGTAATTTTCATGAAAACGTAACTGTTGCATCTGTGAGTCCTCAAACAGATATTTTTCTAACTAATTCTTTTAAGATAAAAACAAAAACAAACAGGTATTTTAATGCAAATATCAACCTTGAAATTATCACACAACCTTGAGTTTCATTTAAAATTATTTTAATTCAATAGCTTCCTCAATTTGTTGATGATATTTTAAGTCTTTAAAATACTTTTGTTTACAGGATTTTAAATTTAAAACATAATTAATATGCTTTAGAGTTCTGCTTGGTTTTATTTTACAACGTGAATTGCTGATTATCTAGTACTGGCCTTGAATAGCGGAGGAATACAAATGTATATCAAGTACGACTCCACTCATCGTTGACACAAGATTTGTTGCCATCAGACAAGAAAAATATGAATGAAAAATGTATACATCTTTAAATCAAAGATATTGTCTCGAATGTGAGTAGAAAACGAATCACACAAAATTTCGACAAAAATCAAAACAACAGCAAAGAACACGGAAACGGGGGAAACACGTTATGGTAGAACTTTCTCTTTTATGTCAGAATCTTCAAGAGATTTTATTTTGCTATATCGTATTTCAAGAACTTTGAAACTAGTTTCGAATAAATTTATTCAACGTATTTATAAGATACCAGTTTGGTAATTTTTAACAGAAACTATATAACCGGAATTAACAAGATTAAACTAATTGTTTAGTTTAACTTTACTTACAATAAGAATTTTGAAGAAGTTGAATTAATTATAATATTTTGAATAAGGCACAACAATTAAATAATCATTATAAAAGGCAATATTATATAACATTGCAGTGTATAAACCGAACATTTTTGGAACTTATTTTTAAGTTGAAGCAAAAGATCGGCTTATACATCTGAAAGTTTCAGAAAAAATGTAATTTAGGAACTAAATTTAAGAAATTCCATTAGCCATGCGCAAGCAATTTCAATTTTATTTACTTTTTAAAGTATTCTGAATGTTGTTATTCTAAAAGGGAGGAAAGTTATAAATCCTTCAAAGTTAAAAGGCAAAGTTCTTAGTTTCCGTATAATTCTCAAGATTTACATTCATTCATTGGGATGTCTGAATTCATAAGCTCATCATGAGGCAAGTTTTCCCTCCAGAGCATAAAATGTAGGATGACGAACACATGCCATGCTCGAATTTCTCTTCCCCCATTCATTTTCTAAACCAGAGATTCCCAAAATTTTTGTCTCCTAGGCACCTTCCCATGCTTTTCGATTTTGGGTAAATCCCTGCTTTCTTAACATTGAGTTTTTGCAAATTTTTTAACTTAAGTATTTTTTGGACAGCGATATAGAGCTGATACAGAATGGTTTATCGTATCGCAGTATTGCTTCTCGAGTCGGTCGAGATCCAATGACTGTTAGCAGAATATGGAATCGATGGGATCGGGACGATAATAAGAAACGCCACGCGAGATCTCATTGGCCCCCTTATCATAAGCAGCCGAGAAGACAGGCATGTTACCCACATGGCCTTAATGGATCGTGCAGCCACTTCACGAGCCCTGAGTCGAGAATTGGGATCGTTTGCAAAACAACAAGTGTCTGCACGAATAGTTCGACGACGTTTGCTGCAGCGTGGACTCTCAGTTAGGAGACCATTGCTACGGCTACCGTTGACACTGCATCACAGACAGGGGCGTCTTCAATGGTGTGATCAACGATGAACCTTCAGATTAATTCAGGTTCTGTTAACAGCATCAAGATGGTTGCATCCGTGTTCGGTGGCACCGTAGCGAACACACATTGGCAGCGTGCATTCGTCATCGTCATACTGGCTCATCACCTAGCTATTATTAGACTTAACAGGTACCGATGAGTCATGAGTGTAACCTATTGTGTGAGTTTTGAATAGGACAGGAAATTCCTTTCTTATCTCATCCCACTCCACAACGCAGGGGATATCTTAAGATTTCAACGATTATGTTACATCTGATGATTTGTCGGAGCTAATGAAGAAAGATGATGAATAATTTTGATGCAGAAATTGTTAATGATACTAATATCAAAACTGTTACATTTTGTAATGTTTTACATTGTTTGGAAACTAAAAAAATGCCTGGTGCATCAGGATGTAAATGACGCAGTACTTCTTTCTCTGCATAAAGTCGGAAAAAGAACTCTTTCCAGTTAGAAATCAAAAACTGTCAAACAACTATTAGTCAGTATTTTAAAATTTCCGTTTATAAATGGTGCGTAATAATTCACTAATAGTATTTTTAGATGTTGAATAAAAGGTGTATTATTTCTAATTATAGATATTTTGGGGCCAGTTGCTTATTATAGAATTTCCAAAAGGTAAATACAAAAAATCTGTATTTTGTTTGGACCCCGATATTACGAGTAAGCCCCGAATTAACGAATAAGATGATCGGTCCTGATGAATTCCTTAAATCGCGGTTCGACTGTAATTAAAAAATATTCCTTATTAATCAAATTTTTGAAAACATATACCTAGCATTGAAGCTTTATTCTATCGGGTGTTTAAAAAGGATTCAATCGATTTTAAAAAATCATAACTATTCCAGCTTCTAATCCATTTTAATTAGAAAATCGGAAATTTCCAGTTTCGCAGGGTGACCAAGAAGTAGTGCTAGCACTCTGACTTCATCCGCAAATTTCATTGTTTATCATAATACGGACTACAGTACAGAAATTGTTTTCTGTTTTACGCTTCGTGAAGTGTGACACCTCGATAGGTGTTTAGCCTGTTTTTCGTCGACAATGTAAGTCAATATTATGAATACATATGACTAATGAATATACAAAATGTTTAAAATTAACAACGTTCTCTTGAATTACTCTTTATAAATTTTCCATGTTTTTCAAATTCAAAAAATTGTCCTTACGTGAATAAAAAGAACTATAATTTGCATATTTTTATTGAAAAAAAAACTTAATAACTGAAATATGCATCAAAGTGGGAAAAAAAGAAATAAAATAATTGAAGTCCTATAAAACTCTAAAAAAAACTTAAACACCATACAAGAAGGGAATAAAAGAAACTTAATCTCGATAATCATTCCTAGCCAGAATCTTTCATTAACGTAAACACTCGGTTTATTATTATTTATTTTGCTTTCTAACTAAACAACATAAGTAAACACCTTTATGTTTCTTATAAATTCTTTACATGTTGAGGGAACAATGATTTAGCAGCCTGATAAACATCTATTATTTTTATATATGTATAAATTATCAATAGTAATAACTAGAGAGAAATCATGATTAATGTTCTAAAGTGAGAGTTGAATCTATCTGTTTTTTTTTACTCCTGCTTTCTAAATAATGGCCCCCTAATTAATAATAAGAGCTCCCGTGAAATATAGGGTACAGTAAATTTACCCGCACCTTACGAGGGGAAGTGCTTTAATTTTTGAGGAAAAAAGAGCAATTCTAGGAAGAGGAAAAGCCAGGGATGGGGGAATCCTTAGAAAACAGGAATTCCGAGAGGAAGTAATTCATCATTACCAGAAAAATTCATATTCTGCGGTAAAATTCTTCGAAATGTTGTCAAAAAGGGTTGAAAGGGCTGTAATTTCGGGTATGTATTCTATTTATGTTATTTTGGCTGGGAGTAATTTTCAGTTATTTTGTACACTGGCTTGAGAGATTCTTAACTTCAAAAATAACGCAAAAATAGTTGAAAAATAGCTATTTATATGATAGTGTATTGTTATTATGATTGATTTCTTAACTTGAAGGATATGGTAACCACAGGTTTAAAGTTTCTTCTGAAAGAAGTAAAAAGAACTGCATCCTGTTATTATGTATATTATCCGACATTAAATGCCAGAATACAAAACAGGAGGCATATTCGAAAAGGAAGAATATTTATAACAAAACAGATATATTATGTAATTACATCATAAAATAGAAAATAAATTGTTATGTGTTATAAATTAATATTGTAAAATTAAAATTTATGTAAAAATTGATATTTTGATTGATACAAATAAATTTAACAAAATTTGTAAAATGTTTTAAATAAAACAAAAATTTTGAATTTAAAAATTATAAATAAAATAAATTATTGTCTATTTCTTTTAATTATAGTTAAAAACCTCTCTCTCAATGGATCTAAAATTATAATTAAAAATATGATCAAAATTAAAAAAATGCTTAAATCAATTATGTCTTTGACTATTTAAATTGCATTCAACCATAAATGACTTCAAGAGAAAATTATTATTTTAATGTATTATTAGAAAGAATTATTGTTGACACTGTCCACTGGTAAATTTTATGATTTGACATACTTAATTTTTTTATTTTTAAAAAATAAATAATTTGATAAATGACATTTGTTATTAATAATGACATAAATCAAAGCTAAACAAAGTTTTTTTGTAAAAAATTGCTCTTTTTTCCTATCTGTAGCATACATATACTCGGAAAAATAATACTTGCATAAATTTACAAAAAATGTCTTAAGCTATCATAAAGACTTTAAAGAAACTGTTCCTTTAATAAACTAAGTAAAAAATATACAATCTGTATTTCAAACTAACTTTAAAAGGGATTACTAAAGCATTGCGATACTGTTTCCAATTATTTCTAATTTTAATAGTTAAATTATGCATTCATTCTTGAATAACAATTCTCTACTGTTTTTATCATGTGTTTAATTTAAACTAATACATATAACTGAAAGTCTATATTCCTGTTAAAATGTATAAGGAATACAGATATAAAAAAGGTATTCCTTACATTTAATATAACAATTAGAAATATATATTGTAACAAAAATAAAATGCGTTATAAAAGCTTTCTCGTAAAAAAGCTTACTGAAATGAAATAAAATTTATATAAAAAAATTAATGATTTTCTCCATTTGAACAATATATTACCTTAGTTCCATATGAGTAATCAAAAATTCAAAAAGTGTTGGAAATAGAGACAAATTATTCAGAATTTTAAAACGATTAAGAGGACACATTCGTCCGAAGACATTAAAACTATATTTCTTCTTAATGTGGTTTCATTTTTGGCATGTTGTCAAACGAAGTCAATATGAAATTAATTATCATAACAAAAATAGCCAAAACTGTTCCAACATGCTCATAGAAAATTACTATTTCATGTGATGTAAATACTTGTAGAACCTTTAAAAGTCATTTTTCGTGATTTAAATAAAAACTGGAATCCCGGTATTAAATTTATTATATAAAGGAAATAAAAGTTTGACTGAAAGAATTTATTGTACAATAGAGATGTAAAATTTAACCAGATAATAACAGTCACTATTCTGAACACCGATGAATTATGAACAATAACGTACAGATTGAAATTTGCTCCCTGCATTCCAATTTCATATTTCACATTCAGTTTTTTGTACCCAGATGTGTAAGTTGAAGAAGTTAATTGTTTTAACAACCTTTTCAAATTTTATTTGCATCTAAAGTATAATAATCTAAATTATAATTGTATCTGTATCTCTCATAAAAAAAATAACTGAACACTAAAAGTGAACAAAGAAAAAATTGGACACACACAAAGAGGATAGAATTTCTGTATTTCCAGAAAAGGGTGTTTCTTACGATAAAATTACAAGGCAAGTTCAGGAAAACGTGATTTCTTCTGGAGTACGTAAGTTTTATTTATGTTATAAGGAAACAAAATCAAAATTTAAAAAAGTTAAATGCTTGGAAAAGTGTATTAAAGCTGTCTACAGGGGTGTACACAGACCTCTCTTATGGGAGAGGAAAGGGATACATTCTAAGAAATATGTAGACCAGGGGTGGCCAACCTTTTTAGGAAGAGAACCTTTTTCCCAATAAAGAGAAAATTATGAAAAGAGAAAAATGTTACTTATAGACTTATAATGGGAGTTTTTACAAACAGCACATTTGTTATGCAAGTCTTAGTAATGGAAATTTAAAAATAATAATGTAATAAATACAAACTTAGATTTAACTGTCAATAAATTATTTACAAGCTCACAATATCAGGTTAGATATAAATTAAAAATGAGTAACTCGAAGCAATTAATTTTAAATAGTATTCAGTCAGTCAGTACTTGCTTAACATGGTTTTTGAATTTGTGAAGGGTTTTTTTTATTAAATAATCTATAGTAGTATTAGTTCTCTCTCTTGAAAATGCAAATTAATTTTGCTTGTTTTACGTGCATATCAATTAATTTTAAGCGGTATTTTGATATTATCATTTTCATAATAGAAAGCATTTGTTCACAAACATATGTTGATCCAAACCAACAACAATATCTGACAGCCAAATCATGTAAACTTGGAAAACTGTTTGTCGGTAAAAATTTATAAAATTCAATATTATTCTAATCACTAGCAGTTGAAGTAAGCTCCTTATCCACTTATCATTAAGTATTCTTCAGTGTAGTCTGAAATTGAAAAAGGATTTGTAAAGATCAACATTATTTATCACCGTGAAAATGATCAAACATAGAACTGAATGTGAATCCAGCAAAATAGATATTAAATTTTTAAATCTATCACACGGATTGGAGCATTATCGACTTTGCTTGACAGTTCATGCATTATTTTGAAATGTGTTAATCTTTCTTGCAACAGCAAAAGTTTGTTCACAAAAGAAGATATATTACCAATTAGGGTTGGAAAAATGCTATCTTTTCCCTGTAATCTTCAAAATTAAAGTACTTAAATATCTCATAATACTAGTTATAAAAGCTAAATTCCATAGTCAATCTTTATTCTTAAGTAGCAAACTCTCACTGGCCAGCCCACTGTTTTCTTCCAGGTATTTTAAAACACGCTCCCTCAAATTTCAAAATCTCACGAATTCTCTTTTCTTTGGAATGCCAGCAGCCCACATAACACTGAAGAATATTTTCTATATGATAATTTTCTATTGCATTTAAATTAATTAAGCATATTTATAAAATAAATTTTCAGGGTTACTTTCTTGTCAAACAACAGCATTTCAATAAAATTGAAAAAAAAGTTTATCTTTTTAAATCTTTTAATTTTTCAATAACTCTTCGTGTGCCACTGCTACAACTTCGCCGTGCCACGGGTTGCCTACCCCTGATGTAGATGGAAGACCTGAGAGGTAATCGCTGTGATAAAAATTAAAAATCTTTTGATCGCTCGGGGGTTGAGCCTCCACACCCGTTCTTGTGTACGTCCCTGATTGTTGATCATATAAAGAAAAAAGAATGTGTCTTAGAAGAATATCAGCAGAATCAATTAGAAGTAACTTGTAGTAGTAAGTAGAAGTAGTAGGTGTTTTGTATGAGTTAAAAAATAATAAAAGAAAGATCATTAAATGTTGGGTATAGTGCTAGGTTTCCAGGAGAAGGCCATTTCTTAACCCTTTAAGCGGTCAGTTTTTTTACCGAAAATGTTCCCAAAAAAAGCACATTTTTTATTGAATATAACTAAGCATAATTCTGTACATAAGTTTAGAGTTTTCACGCTATTGTTTAGTTTATAATTGCGGAACACAAGGACCCCTAAATGTTTGCCTTTTATAAATACACTCGTTTCATATAACTCAAAAGAATTTCTCTCACACTTACAAAAGAACTTCATGTTCGTGTCTCTTTTTCAAACGGTAGAGGATTTTGGATGTGTGTGCATACATAAAAACGCACACAATTTGATGCAGGGTGTAAAACTAAGTCTGACATTGCAATGGGAATTGAGATATAATGGCTTTTTTTTAATATTATCTTTCTTTTTCCATATCTTAAGAAATAAATTGTGTTGTCAGTCCTTGTTCTTTTTCGAATATTTTTAAAAATCGTAATCCCAGTCTTCAATGGAAAGTTTCCGCCTTTGCCACAAAGTCCTGGATGAGAAGTATTTCAGTACCATGGACAACTTGCATCTCTTAAAAACATAAGCACTAATAATCTCACTATAAGAAATAAAAATATGTGCAAATCGAAGACAGAAAGAAGAAAATATCAGTACCCGAACAGCGTACGGGCAAACCAGTTATGGACATCTTTCGGTAGCCCGTATAATGTGCGGGCAAACGAGTTAATGTCAACAAAGAAATTCGGTTGACGAAAGTGCATGTTGTTTAGATAAATGACCAACGGAAAAACAAATGGTCTACTGAAGAAAATAAATGTCTTTATATTTGGAAGTAATGATAGAAAATACAGAGAGAGAGAGTAGAACTTCTATTTAACGAAGTCTCAAAATCCCGAAAAAAAAATTCGTTGAACGGAAATTTAATTTTAGATTCATCTTTCAAGATACCAGGTCCTTGGTAACGCGAAAATGTTCGCAAAATAGCGGCTGGTAAAATAGAGGTCCGACAGTACGTGCAAGGTAAAATATAGGTGGAGATACAACCATATTGCACTGAGTGAGAGTTTTATTTACGTCGCGCTAAAAAGCAGCATGTGGGCAATTGGCGACGGATATCTTAATTTTGAATCTCGATCGAGTGACGAGGACGGTACCTGTGCTTGACCCTTTCTCTTAACTACTACAACACACTAACGGGCGAACATTGAACCTCGACATATTTAACGTGTATCGGTCCTTTCTGTTGTTGTTGTTGTTACTTATGCCCCGCCTGATCAACATTAACATCAGATCAAGGTCAATGAAATTTATCGCGGCTAAGGGCTTGATTTTTTAGCCTGTCGTTAGCCTTGACTTTGAGCACCATGAAGGTGACAGTACGATTTTTCTCGGTTTCACCCTAATTTTGAGGCACCCTGGGAAAGGTCAGGGCCTCCCACCTCTCTTCCTCTTCCACGCACCTCACGAGAGGACTTGCAGCTCTACGGCTATTTTGACTACACCCCCTGTCTCGAAGGCACTATTCATTTAAAAACATCCATGTATTCTCCAGAGTTCGAACCCAGGCCCTACTGCAGCGCAGTCACCGTCACTAATCACTATACCGGTTGGGCGGCTACTCAGTGTGTATTCAAGTGCAAGACTACTTGAGCCCACGACACTTCGGCCACGAGTTCGTGACCATAACCACTAGGCAGAGGCGGTTACATATTATTTAAAGCCAGAGGTCACGCAACCTTCTAGCATAATTATAAGAGAACAGATCATAGATCAGCTGCAGGTAATTAAAAACACATTAAATGTGAGTAGGTATACATCTATTATGCTGAAACCATAATAGCTACTTTTTTATTAGAGATACATTTACATTTACATTACTTATACATGTGAAGCAGACGGCGCTACTGCAAGCCCCCTTAGCATCCCCTTCGAGGTGTCTGCGAAAGGAAACGAGAGAGCAATAACTCCGAGGGAAGAGAGAACTAGATAAGACGTAAGACGTGGAGAACGCAGAAGGGACGGACGAACATGGGAAAAGCCGTAGTAACTCTTAAAAAATAATGAAAGCCAATTAGGCAACGACGTTTAAATGTTTCACTTAATTCATTAATTGTTATATTCTTTATTTTATTTATTCTTATTTTAAAAATAAACAGATTATTCTGGCAAATCCCAGTTTACGAATTCATCCCAGTAACAACATAACATACATTTTTCCCAATGACATATAATAACGCCCTTTTATAATCTTCACTTGTAAGTGACGGAATCTTTGAACTCAATTTTTACCCCCTTTAAAAGGTCAGATTAATTCCAGATCATTCCAGTCAGATAATTGTCCAGGACCGATGACAATAGAATAATTTAATAATTTTGTTCCATTGTCCTGATCAGGATCATCAGGATTACCGATTTCCCATTTTCAGATTCCATCCCGCATCTGGTGACTAATTTTTGGCCCCATTTCCAGATTTGGCGACTAAAATATTAAGTTACAATTTAGTTCGATTAACTTTAAAAGGGTGTGTTTTTAGTTGTTTTTTTTTAACTACAATTTATTTTTCAACAGAATTTAGATCTTTATATACATCAAAGGTATGTAAATAATGATTTCATGCTACAGAAATTAAGTTGGAATGGCCAAAATAGCATTGGCTTTAACTCTAGAAGAAATTCATGGTCTTGCTTAAAAAAAACTCTTTCCTCATTTCATTCAAAATCTTTTCATTACTTTAAATTTAAGAAAGAGCTAAGAATAATATATTTTAGTCTAGCACTGTTAAAAGCACTTCAGAAGTCAAGTAGTCTCTAAGGCAATTTTTTTTAATTGCTTAATTCTAAATTGATCCAAAGAGCATTCGAGTGTTTTCGAGAACAAAATGAATCACTGAAACATAACAGCAATCACTCAACTCTTAACTAAGGAAGACAATTTTGGGCTATCAGTTACTCTATCAACAACTCCATGTTTCACACTTATCAATGTTTGTTGAATTTTCTACACCTCTTTCAATAATGTTTATGTTTCGAAAGATACGATAGATCGCTTTTTTGGCAGAGCACGGAAAATTTAATAACATTTGAGATAAGACGGATCTTTTGATGTTGAGAGAATTTTTAACAGCCATTCACCTTTTGTGGATGCCTAAACTTTTTGGTAAAATAATTACAGTCAGGCCTCTATATAACGAAGTCGCTAAATCCCGAAAAAAGGTTCGTTATATAGAAAATTCTTTTTTTAGAGGTTCATCTTTCAAATGTCTATAAACCACATAAAACAAATTTTAAACTCAAGCACTATGCATTTAAAAAAAAGTAATTTTTCACACCTTTTTGTAAATTAAAATACAGTAGAACGTCGTTTATCCGAAGCAATTGGGACTGGACACCGTTCGGATAAGCGATTGTTCGGATAACCGAAAACCGAATGCGATACATGCAGTGTATGAAACCGGACACTATATGAATATTGAAAATCATCACATGCAGGAAACGTGCTTGAAGAAAAAGCAAAATAGGTACAAAATGTTGCAATTTTACCTTTATTGTGGAAAATAATCACTTATTCTTCGCTGTACCATTGTACTCCCTCGTTTTTTCGCTGTAAGGTCTCTGATTCTCTTGAGCAGCAGTAGTTGAGTAGGACAGCACTTTGATTGTTGTTCGTGCCACTTCCTTCGCGAGACGGTTCAATATTTCAAGTTTTGTCTCTAAGCTCAAGACGTTGCTCTTCCGTTTTGAATTCGAATCCATAGCAGTTCACAACTCAACAAAAGAGCACGTATACACCCCCTCACTTGGAAATAAACTGACCTAATATTCCCCGCAGATGTTTACCAAATCACACAACTGAAATTCCCCAAATATCCCTGACCTTGGGTTTTCCCGTCACTTTTGGCCTCATGCGATACAACTGTTGAGCATTACACTGTGCTCGAAAACATATTCATATACAGTACATGCAGTTGACAAAAAAAACTGGTCCGGATAATAAACGTTCGGATAAACGACGTTCTACTGTATATTTATTTTACATATCTAACCCATAAAAAAAAACTGCAAGGAAAGTTTTTTGGCGCCTTTATTCACTTTCTGATGAATTAAATTTTTTTCTTTGGTGCTCAAGCACTTACATTTCGACATTTTCGAACCACAAGAAACGAAATTACCAGTGCGCTTGATCAACACTACAAATGAACGGAGACTAGTTCAAGGACACGAGGACACGAGGCTCCAATGAGGGTGAAAGGGGATATCGAAAATGTTTCCAGTTAACTGGACAATGGGGAACTAAAGGTTGCACTTCTGGGATGAGAGAGAGAGAGAAACACGCAGGATTCTATTGCTAACAGTGAGTTAGGCGCCTAATAAAACCAGTTCAAGTTTTATGACCATCATAAAGAAGTTAAAAGAGAGAATAACCTCAAATGTCCGAAATATTTTTAGAATTCGAAGAAAAAATATTGAATCCCAAGAAAAAAAGTTCGTTATATAGAAAATAGACTTCGCTATTAGGAAGTTTTTTTACGAAAAAAATAGTGAAATTTTCTTGGTTCCAGGAAAAGTACGCTGTATAGAAAAATTCACAATTTAGATGTATGTAATATGGAGGTTCGACTGTATTTATTTTTTAACAGCATCTGAGGTTTCAAAAGAAGAAAGAAATCAAGGGCTAAATCTGAATATTCTACGAAGATAAATAAAACTTTTAGTCATTTAAAAACAGTTACATTTTCTATCATCCATATATTCATTTAAGTTAATAAAATTATAACACTAGGTAGAAATTATAACGATTATAACATGTGGTATCTGCGTCAGGAATCTTGGGGGAAATCTGAGCCGTAATTAATGAAAAACATGGCGAAAGGTAATTCTAAGCAAATAAAGTAAAAAAAAGGTAAGAAGTATAAAGTAAAAAAAAACTTTAAAAAATGGAAAATTAAAACAAAAAAGGGGGCTTAAAGTAAAAAAAATGAATTCTAAAAAAATGGGAAAGTAAAAGAATTTAGTAGAAAAATGGGTGTAGTAAGACAAAAGTAATTTTTAAAAATGTAATTTCGTTTTACATGTGTGTGAGTTCACACTATTTTTAACTTTTATTTTTATAGAATAATTTGTTCTTCACACTATATAAATTTAAGATTTAATGGAGATATTGTTTTCCAATCATTACGTTAGACTTGTTGTATTGAATAAAATTAATCCGATATATATATATATATATATATATATATATATATATATATATATATACGTAGCTTGTACCCTTTAGGTTGATGCAAGAAACTATTTTAAAAAAGTTTATAAACGTTCATTGGTAATTCTTTTTTTAAAAAAATGAGAAATGTAATACCAAAATTTATAGTTCTTGACATTACAAATTTTAAACCTCTTTTAATCATTATTAACTCTGAATTTTTGTTTTCTTTTAAATCTGCATTTTATATACAACCTGATCTAAATCCAAAAAAAATACAAGTACCAAAAATAATAAAAATCTCTCACCATAATATTAAATTACTTTAAATTAATATTGTTAAATTCATAATTCTCAAAGCTTGTTCTTAATTTGTTTTTCTCTAGTCACTTTTGTATTAAATTATATGACTTTCAGAGTTAGAAAAATCTTTAAGAAAAAATGTATTCAATTTCAAAATTTTATTCTTCACATAAAATTTTTTGCTGCGTTTACATTTAATTTATTCATATTCTCTCTATCATTCAGAATAATAAAATATTAAGAGATATTAACAGCATTACCTCTTGAAAGTTAAATTTAAATCATATTTCTCTTGAAAGAACGGTAAAAAGAAGTCTTTTTTTAATAACTGTGTAACAAAATGTATATTTATAAAATGCTTAAGATAAATAGGTAAGATACACAATATATATATATGAAAGCCATTATAATATAACTTTGATCCCAATATTGTGACATTAAAGTTTGGATCAGATTACAATGAATAATTTTTTTCTTTTTGTGTATTTTTTTTATCATTACGTTATAGAATCATAATAAAATAGCTTACACTATCAAAAACAAATTTCAAAGTAGGTTCAATAGGTTAAACAAATAGTGTGATAATAATATTAATTTTTAAATACTTTTTTTCTCGTAGCATTATTAGTGCAATTACTTTACAATAATCTATAAAATTAGTTTGTTTGAATCTGTTAGTTAAATTTGCCGTACTGTTGTATGAGGGCTTTTATATTTCCAACACTTGAAATATGCACTTAATTATCGAAGGCACTCGCTGAAAAATAATTAAAATGAAGCTCCATATATTGCTCATTTAGAATAAGTATTACTCTTTAGTATTTCGATTTTATTTGTTAACAATACAACTTGGGAACGTATATGAACAAAATCATACAAGCATGCATGTATTAAGTCTGACAACAAATTTCGTAATTAGTTAAATATATTAATTATATGAAACATAAAAGTTTTTAATGTATAATAAATTAGTTCTATAAAATTTGTCTTTTCTCCTCCCCTATATAGAGGTTTGATTTACTTGTTAACCTTAAGACTTATAATTAAAATTTAAAATGTATGCAAATTATTTTTTGTTTCTTTGTATTAAAATGCAAAATTTGTGCATTAGAATAAATAAAAATACATGCTTTCAATAATATTAGTATTCAAAATGTGTAAAATGTATCCTTGTTCAGAAACGGTTTTTTAAGTGTCTCCCAGACATCGTAAAACATCTTCTTGAGGAAAAGAACTGTTTTAATGAATAACAAAATTATTTTATATCAAAACACTAAATACGTGGAAAATATAACTAACTGGATGAGTTTCATACTTTAATACTATTTTTAATCTGATTATCATTTCAATGTATTTGCACGTCGCATTAAAGATACATAATAGGCATCATAATTTTTATCCAAAGTCAGATGTCAAGATTGACTTGAGTAGATTCTTCACTATTTATATTTTCACAGTGTGTGTTACCAAACATAGATATTCCTTAAGTTTATCAAGCTCTCAACATACATAAATTTCCCAATAAAACTAAAAAAAAATGAAGCTTGATATTCTTAAAAAAGGAAGTATACAAGCAGCAATACAAAGAAATTAAATGTTTGGTCAAATAATACCAACTTACGGGAAATCCAACTTTAGGGTGGATCTAAAAAACATTTTTTTCGGAATTTTGAACCCTACCTTTTTTAAAAAGATCTTCAATTGCATATAGATAAAAGGAAAAATAAAACAAAAAAATTATTTTAAGTGCTGTTGCAAGGGAAATGATGTTTATGTATTTGAGTTTTTTATGGTAAAAAGTCAAAGTACTTTTTATTAAAATTAAACAGGCATTTTAGTACTATTTTAGTACTTTTAAATATTTATTGCGATAAGAGGACACCAACTAAACAGTCACAAGAAAAAAACATCAGGTACACATTCAGCAGCTTCCTTATTATTAAATTTTCTTTCTTTAAAAAAAAGTCTACTGTCGAAATTGTAGAACATGATAAAGAGGAACAAGGAAAAAAGCTTGGATCGGACTGATTCGACGATGAGAGGAGAGAGATTTGGGTTATGAAATGTTGCAATATACATTGTATACAACCAGTGGCGCACACAGGAATTTTTCAAGGGGGGGCAGGGTTGAAAGTCCACCATTCCCATATCAAGCTCCAATTCGCCGCAAAACATATTCTTTTGGTTTTGTCGATTTTCGGATACAAAAAACAGTAAAAAATTAATTATTGAATAAATAAATAATTAGCATTTAATAAAATTAAAATTATTAATAACATATACTAATATAACTATATACATAAGATTATAATCAAGCAAAGAATCAAGGGCAATGAGGGGGCCGGCCCCGGGTACTTCCTCCCCTTGTGTGCGCCACTGTATACAACCCATTACTCAGTATTAATTTATTTTTAATTATCAAATTTGGTTATTTATAATGTAGAAAAATAATTGTTTTTTAATCTAAAATCATCTAACGTAAACTAAATCTTTTTCCATTTTTTTTTTTTTTTGAATTTTAACCTTTTAGGGGGTGGCAATGTTAAGTTTGAAATTATTTTTTTAATTATTTCTTTCTTAACCTCCATCCCATAGAACATCATTTCCACTTGGGTAGGGTCCAAGTAATAAAATTTGTTCTATCTACCCTTGTGTTCATATTGGATTAAAAAAATTGGTTTTATGTGCGATTTAAAGTATTTTTTTCAGAAAAAACCTTTCTTGATTTCAGTCAGATCATTTGTATGTTCCAACAAAAATCTCACCTTGAAGAAATATTTACAAACGTAAAATAAAAAAAATACCTTAAAGTATCCGACTACGTTCGGAACCGGGATTTTAAAAAAGCGCATAAATGGATAAATTTCATAATATTTAGTATCACTTTGATTAGAATACAGATATAAAATTGTTTTAAGGACATTTTGACAAAAAAACAATTATTTAAATATAATATTTCGGCAAAAAATTAACTTTTTTCAAAATGTTCTCCTTTTGTGAAAAATGATTCTATTATAATAATATTTTGCCTGTATATAGCTCAGACCTCTGTACAAAGGCTCAACTATGATTTTTGAAAAATTCACATTATTTTCAGAGTTACAACCAATTAAAAAAATTATCTGTGTTTTTTTCTTAAAATTTCTCCCCTCTGTTGTCGTAAAACATGGATATAAACCCACTTCTAAGTTATATATATCAAAATTCTAGTTGAGCCTCTGTACAGAGGTCTGAGCTATATACAGGCAAATTATTATTATAATAGAAGCATTTTTCACAAAAGGGGAATATTTTGAAGATGGGTCATTCTATGTTCATTTTTTGTCAAAATATTCTACTTAAATAATTTTTTAATGTAATTCTATTCTGAAAACAATTTTATATACATTTTTTAATCTAAGTGACATTAAATATCATAAATATTATCCATTTATACGCTTTTGCCAATTCACGGTTCCGAACGTAGTCGGATTCCTTAAATACATCCCGAGCATGATCAATTGAAATATTAACATCTGTTTTTCTGTCTTATCTCCATGCTACATCTGCAGCTTTAGTTGATGATTTACATTTGAAAATACTAATACAAAGCGCATGGATACTTTTGTATCTTCAATCCGGATTGTGTTACAATTTAATTAAAATGTAAAAAACATTATTGTAATTTTCATGAATGCTCAAGAAATATTTGTTCTTTTGAAGTTATACAGTAAAATTACATTATCTTACCATCAAGTATATAAAGAAGCCCTTTGTTGAGGTTTAGTTATACACAGTCACATAACTGTGTTGATCGAAATTCTTTTCATTCTACACGTATAAATTTTTAAATGATTCACATAAGGTTAGTCTCCTTATTTTCTCCCGCAGATACTACCTTTGATCATATTATTTAGCTCAGTGCGTATACAATTTAAAGCATAAAAAAATAATATTTGTGAAAAGTAGCATAGTTTTCTCCAGGCATCTCAACTTTTGGCAACCGTTTTCCAGTTTTCAACACAATCAATCCATTTTAACTGGAGTCCCCCGCGATGTTTATTTCCCATGGACTTAGCCAGAAACATTTTCTTGCAGCAACGATCTTCGTTCATTCTAGCCAGATGACCAGCCTATTTAAGTCTCTGTAATTAGACAATTTTTGCAATATCAGTTTGAAAATTTTGTAGAGTTCTGAGTTAGATCTTCTTCTCCATGATTAATTCACCCAAGAATGCAGCGTAAGATCTTCTCTGAAAATTCACAAAGCTTCCTGATTTCGTAAAGTCAATGACCATGTCTCTGAGGCATAACTCAGGACAGATCTTATAAGACTTTTGTTCAGAAGCAATTTAGTTCTTAATTTGAGAAAACTGGATTTTAAATAACTCTTCAAGGCCATAAAAACATTTATTTACATCAATGATTCTTTTATTAATTTCTGGGGCCAGCTCATTTTTATTATTTATCTCAGTTCCCAAATAAGTAACATTGTTAAAAATATTTATGTCACTTTGTGACAAATCTATACGGAACTTTATCACTAACCTTCTGAGTCGTCTTTTTTAGGGAAATTTAATTCCCTACCTATTTCCAATCAGCTCCAAAAAGAGGACAGGATTCCTTGTTATATGCAGATTAGATAAAGTATTTAAGTCAAACGGAATCGTAAAGTTAGAGCAGTAGGAGAGAGAGATTGAAGTAAGAAGTTATAATAGTGAAATTAGAAAGATATTATTGGAGATTTCTAGGAGGATAAAATCTCCGAAAAAGCTGAGCTGAACTGCAGTGTGGTAAATATTGATTAAAGTCTCATTAAAGTTTTATATCAGGAGTGAGATTAAAGTTAAATGTTCAATAGGAATATTATTAATTATAATTCTGGGATCTCTTATCGCGGTAATCTCTGCGTGATCGATATTCTAATTGTTAATTAATTAGATCATTAAATATTTAAGAGAAAATCTTTTAAACCTCATAAAGCTATTTAGATATATTTGTTAATAAGTCTTTGATACTATTTGGATAAGATAACCAAATAAAGAAAGTTATTTATAAAAATGGCTACTGGTTCTTATATGACTCCAACTTATTCTCGTTCTCAAAGTGAGGTCCAAGGGGACCTTCACAAATTAAGCATAAGAATAAAAAAAGATCGACTTCTTAAGCCATCAATTTTTTTGCTCAAGATCTTCCAAAAAAAATTAACCTTTTTTATTGCATGTAACTAAGCATAATACTTAACCGAGTGTAAAAATGGAAAAATTTGATTTTACTTTTCAATTTTAAAGTTTTCTTACTATTTTTTGTGAATTGGGGAACACAAGAACCCCTAAATGTTTGTCTTATGCTAGCATGCAGTAGTCTCTGCATGCTATGAAAAATGTTTCATATAACTTAAAAGAATTTCTATCATACTTAA
The DNA here is from genome assembly GCA_019973935.1 of Trichonephila clavipes. Taxonomy (NCBI): domain Eukaryota; kingdom Metazoa; phylum Arthropoda; class Arachnida; order Araneae; family Nephilidae; genus Trichonephila; species Trichonephila clavipes. Next base: position 56,182 of record BMAU01003239.1, read on the forward strand.
TAAAAAAGTTTTATATTCGTATTTCTTTTTCAAACAGTTGAGGATTTTGTGTCTGTGTGTGCATACATATATGCACACAAAAGTTGAATCACGGAGTAATACGTTGCAATAAAAACAGAAATAAAATCAGCCTTTTTTTTTGGGGGGATTATCTTTCCATTTTTATTTCTTCTCAAGCAACAAATTGAACATTGCCTTATGAATGCATATTCTTCAGCGAATATTTTCAAGAATCGAAATTCCTACCTTCAATGAAAAATTCTTGCCTTTACTACAAAGAAAATCCCGGATGAGAATCATTTCAGTACCGTTGGCAAACTGCATCTGTTAAAAACACTAGCACTAATAATTTTACTATAAAAATTCAAAATATGTAAAGAGTGTTTTTTTTCCAGGTATAGAAGTTTAAGTTGGCATTACTTTCCAAGATGGCGACCGATTTAACAGCTGTCAAGTGATTTATTCTCAGTTTGGTTTGGCAATTCATCAAAACGATCATCAAGCAAGGCGTAGATTCGTGGAATGGGCCCAAAACGAGATTGCCGTTGTTCCCGATTTTCATAAGCGAATTTTGTTTAGCGATGAAGCACACTTCTGGTTGAATGGCTACGTCAACAAACAAAACTACCGCATTTGGAGTGAAGCTAATCCACAAGTGTATGTCGAAACACCGTTACATCCAGAAAACTGACTGTTTGGTGCGCTTTATGGGCTGGTGGAATCCTTCTTCAAAAACGATGAAGGCCACAACGTTACAGTCAATGGTGATCGGTATAGAGCCATGATTACTAACTTTTTCATTCCTGAATTGAACAATCATGATGTCCAGGAGCTGTGGTTCCAACAAGATGGCGCAACATGTCACACAGCTCGTGCCACAATCGATTTATTGAAAGACACGTTTGGTGACCGCCTCATTTCACGTTTTGGACCTGTGAATTAGCCTACAAGATCTAGTGATTTAATACCGCTAGACTATTTTCTGTGGAGCTATGTAAAGTCATTGATCTATGCGGATAAGCCACAAACGCTTGACCATTTGGAAGACAACATTCGCCGTGTTATTGCCGATATACGGCCACAAATGGTGGAAAAAGTCATCGAAAATTGGACGTCCAGATTGGACTACATCCGAGCCAGCCGTGGCAGTCATATGCCAGAAATCATATTTAAAATGTAATGCCACAAGATTATCTTTCGAATAAAAAAAATTTATGTCAATAGAGTAATACATCATTGTTTTATTGCAATTTAAAGTTCTATACCTCTAAAAAACACCCTTTAAAACAAAATGCTTTCTTCCATAATAAAAAAATTACACACAACAACACTGACATAATTTATGTTTATTATCTGGATTTTTTGCATCATCAAATAGCTATCTTTGATCCTAAAACCAATTTAAGAAAAAAACATTTTGTTTTATTTGCTGTATTTCCTCAATGAAAGATTTTTTTATTGCGTTTTAACATAAAATATTACTCGTTAAAAGAAAAAACAAAACCCACAGACCCTGAGAAAAATTCTAAGAAGATAAACAATTCATCACTGTAATTATTATTGAAATACTGTACATTAGTTGTAGAAAAAGAAAAGGAAGACATGATTCACTTTTCAGCCAAGCTGCATAGTACGTTTGCTAATCATTTGATTGGCCTGCAATCTTATGGTATGGTTATTCAATATTAGTTCCGTCCCATCTTTTATGCGTTTGCTTTTCGCTTAGGGAAATTGTAACTAATAGAGTTTTACGATATTTGGAAAAGAATTGATTGATTTAACATTTCTGTAATATTAGTGAAAAGTGTCGGATTTGCGTCCTTTATTATGGTCTTGTACTTTTGAATCATTTTAGTTCAGTTTTATTGGATTTTTTCTCAAATTATCAAAGAATTGAATAGTCCTTGAAAGAAGGTAAGTATACTTTCTATAAATTAAAATATTCACTAGAATTCCGATTTGTATCGTATACAGTAAAAATAATTATAAACAAATGAGTGGGGTGACTGAGTCCCCCGCACTACCATTAGCGTTAGTATCGAGTACGTGCCTGCTCCCGGGTTAAAACATTTTTAAGTCTTCTCGCTTTAAATGTTATAAAGTAAAACAATTATTCTTCATCGGAATTTTATATTATTTTTCATTATTTAACATTAATTCTAAATGCTAATTCTGTGAGGTTTAAAATTACGGTTCTTTTAAACAGTTATTTACAATTATAGCATTTATCTAAAAAAAATCATTTTACATTTTTGTATACAATGTCGTGCACGCAGTTTTACTCTCCTTACAGTTCAGCTATTATATCAAGAATAATGTTTTATTTTTTAAAAAAATGAACTCGTGCGAAGAGTCGGTGTTTCAGCCAGTATACCTTTAATGTATCGGTACTGAAGAAGGTATTTTATAAGTAATTTCTTATTACTAAATTTGGCCGCGGTAGCCGAGTGGTATAGGTATCGGATCGTGGTTTGCCTTATCACGAGTTCAAGCCCAGTACCACTAAAGACCCGCCGTGTAGGGCAGCTATGCACGTTAAATCTGTCGAGAGCTGAAACGTTCTCCCGTTGGTGTGGTGTGGTAGTTAGGAGAGAGGGGTGCCAACTCAGGTGGCGTCCACGTCACTTGACCATGGTTCAAAATTACGCGGTCCGTCGTCAAAAGCCCTCGTGTAGCTGAACAGTGCGACGTTAATATTCAATCAATCAATCTTATTGCTAAATTAAGAACAAGTTTAATAATTATTAGGGACTTCCACGGGCTTGTATTGTAGAGGAAAGTTTTTCAAAGGAAGGTTTAATATCAGAAATTGACACTTAAAGAGTTATTTTTCTATATTTAGCTGAGATATATATTTTGTCTTCAAAGCATCCACCGCAGAAAATCCGGTTTAACAAAGGTAGGATGTTGAAAATGGTAATAGTATACGAAGTGCTTTTGTTTTCAGTACAGATAATTCCTCATCCACCTCTACCCAAAATTCAAAGAGCGATTTATTACAAAATTGCCTTTTAATTTTTCACTGGATGTGAAATCTATGAAGATTTCTTCTTCGGAAGTTGAGAGCCCTTCTGGAGTATCTTGAAATAGATCCCTAATCCACTCGTAACTTGCTACCAAGCTGTCCTCATCCAGAAAATACTTTTTAAAATTCTTTGCCAACATAGCTAAATGATTTTACATGTTTTAAAAACAACTTTCACATGTTGTTCTACAGATTTGTTAAGTTTTAACACATATCGAGCTGGGGCTTTTTTTCCATCATTTACTTCAGTAGTGGTAAATCCAAAATTTAAGTATTTTTGAGAATATCGCCTTGATTTAATTTTCGGAACCATGCTCGTTCGTCTGTGTACTTGTTGATTCTTTATTATCGAATGTTTGCTTACGACTTAAAAATGTCTGTATGATATAGTTTTAATCTACTGCCGTAAATACTTAATTACCGTGAATTACAATTAACGTGTAAATTTTAAAAAATGTACATTCAAGCTAGATTCGTAGGTATAGGAGTATCGAGTCGACCAAAACTGACTGGAATTGTACGAGGAAAAGCATTTTTACATGTTTTGCGCAGACGTCCGATAGGTTGCCCAGACTCACGCAAACGTACCCTATAATGCCAGATATGATGGATATGATAGAGAGCAACATTGACTAGACTATTTTTCTAATGACATTTGTACTTAGAGAAATGAATGCTGAAGGAAATAAATCTTTAATTAAATATATCATTTTGCGATCTGTTCCACTTAAAAAATTGGAGAAAGAAAAATAACATAATAATAAGTAAGTAAAATATATTTTAAGTAATTTTTTCTTTAAATATATATTACTTAAAAGTTACATATACACAAAATTTAATATACTTATCGTATTAATTTGTACGGTTTATAATTAAGATCGTATTGTAACTTTAGCGTCTCTCTCTCAAAGTGCATTTTTATTGCAGTAAATACATTATTGTTGTACAGGGGGGCGACAAAAATTATGATTGAAAATTGGGTCGCCAGTATTGAAAGTTTGAGAAACACTGGGTTAACTGATTACATTGTGTACAAGTACAAAAATTACAATTTTATCATAGAATTAGAAAATCTAGTAAACGCTTTGCAGAATACGGGGTTTGATCTCATTGATTCACCTAATTAATGATTCACCTGATAATTTTTAATTCAGACAAGTATGATATATGTTATTATATCATTTTCATGAAATATATGTTTATACTATAAATCAACTTCATTTGACAAGAAATACGCCTAGCTCTTTTTTTTACATGATGCACCTCGAAATTCCGTGTAAAAAAACACACAAAAAGTTTTTATGGTTAAAAAGGGTTATTCGTTCGATTTTATCCCAAAATTGTATGATAAAAAAGTATTTAATTTTAACTCACAAGTAAAAACGTGAGGAAAGCCCAGTTGTATAATATTTTATAGATATGTATATCACGTACGTTTGTATATTTAAAATAATCCCAATTATGCATTTGATATTTATATACTTAACATTAAACCTTCATAAATTTAAGTTAGTTCATTTAGCATAACACACTTATGTACTTAACATTAAAATGAAATTCCTGCATGTTTTAAATAATAATAGAAACAAAATAAGAAATGTTTACATATTGCGTCAAGAAAGAATCTCTCAAGTTCACTACTTGAAAAATATTTAACCTTTTTCTAAGATAATATCTCCGAAGTATGAAAATGTCACATAATAGTATTTTTATCCACAGATGATAAATAATTTTTGTAAATACTTCTCATTTACTCGTAATAGCTTAGAAGTTGATTCGTTCGAGTGAAAGTTGTTGCTAATAGTTGTTGTATCACTATTTCTTAAGAGACAGCTCAAAATTTCTAATTTTATTTCCAGAAAAATGATTTTTCTTTTCCGATTATTTCTATTTTTAGGTATCCTTACTTATAATTTGGAATCCAAGTTTTTCTGAAAATACAACAAAAAAGCAAACCTTTTTAATATTAAATATACTACTTATAATAGCTGGAGCTACGAAATGCATTTCGTTGAAAGTGATTTGAATTACTTATACTTATCCCATTCATGATCATGATCACATATATGTGATAACGCGTTTCTTTCTCCACGGCCCACGATATCATATATGTGATTGAGCTTTCCCTCCTCATAGGCGAATGATCACACCGGTGTGATCAGAGTTAGGAACGTTTTTATATTAATTTTTACAAGCACTAGATGGCGATTAAAAACCGTCTGTTTTTTTTCGAATAATGTTTCATAAAACTTTGAACTTAAATATGTGCTTTCATCTCCGTGTTTTTTTTTAATTAGATCTGAGATATTTATGAATATAAACAACTGCACGTGTTTATTTTTCGAGAGAATCGGACATTTAGAGGTTCGTGAACTATTGCTCTATGGATTTCTGTTTATATTTTGAATAAGTTGGTTTAGAGTTTTCTAATATTTTCTATATTCATATTTAATTGTATAGGATTTTAATCAATTTTTTTAAAGTGTATGTATTTTTTTTATTAAAATGGAAACATTTTCTTTAAAAATTGCATTTGATTTTTTTAAATATAGAGAAAAATTTTGTACTCCATGTTCAAATATTATCGACGATGGTAAACTGTAAGTTTTAGCGTATTTGATTGCATTTAAAACTATATGAATTTCTAAGGGAAAATAGTCTGAGCAGGGAAATTCGACCGGTCCCGTGCGTGCGTATCCTCTACGAACGTACGGGTCCGGGGAAGTGCTTTTTCCTCCTTCCGCTGGTCCTGAAGGGGTTAAGAGTTGAAGAGATTAAATGATGAAACATACGGAAATATTATGGGAGCAGATTCCCACATCTGCTCTCAGGCTAGCCACTTTCTAAATAAGCCAATTTTAAGGCCGTACACTTAAAAAAGGGCAAAATAAATTAATCAGCATTCCTAAATCTTGTTACAGTAAACAAAGGGGAACTTTTTCATGAAGTGTGTTATTTTTCAAAATGGTGCACAAAAAGAGTTTGGGTGTATAGATACTTAATTTCTAATTAAATTAAATGACTCTGAGAGTAGGAAGTACATTTAAGATACACTCAATTCTCCCTCTCTCTTTTTTTACTCGTTCTTTTTTTAAACGATTTTGAAATAACACGGTGCACAAATTAAACGAATTTTTTGTTCTAGCACGAATTTCAAAAAAAAAATGGGGGATTTGCGCCTTTTGGATGAGGTCGATTTGAATGAGTTTATGACATTTTATAAAAATAAAGAGGTTGATAATGGTGTCAAAAATGAAGTTCAGCTATTTTACGAGGGCTTGAATTTTGCTACAAATTTGGAATAGCATTTTATTACTTCTGATCCTGACATAGAGCTTGCATTGAAATATCTACGTAATATTGTATAGCAGGATAACAAGAATTATGTAAGCAGCTTGAGAAACCCATAAGACAATCGCTAATAAAACTTCGTTAGAATAAAAAAAAACCAACAGAGGTTGTTAACGAACGAAATTCTTCAGTTGAATCAGAACAAAAATTTATGATAAACAAATCTTACTCATTTACTAATAATATCATTTTTAATCCACTTCCTAATAAATGTGCAAGTTTTTTATTAAGAAGCAACTAATAGTAGTTTTACACTTAATTTCAATTTGAATTTCTATATGCTGTACGTACTTGTAGACTGAATTTTTAATGTACACTAATTTTAATTTTTTTTGTTACAAAACTGAATTGTTTTTGTTCTATAAATATGTAATGCAGTCGCCCATCCGGTATTGTGGTTAATGGTGGTGCCGTAGGGGCTGGGTTTGAATCCCGGGTAAGACATGGATGGATGTTTGTGTTGTAATCCTTTTCTTTGTGATGTGTGCTTCACGCTTACTTCTATATAAGCCCCCGTGTGACACTTCGGGGTGCAATGGGTTATAAAAGTTCTCAACAAAAAAAAATGTGTAATGTGCATTTTATTACTACTTTTTTGTAAAGTTTTTTGAAAAAAATATTAAAATTTTATCTTACATGATTTTTTAAAATTGTGGAACGTATCCCTAAATTTACCATACGTCACATGTGTTGTTTTTTTTTTTGCATGGTTTTCTAAGAAACGTATCTGCCGTTTAAAAAGGAGTTGGATGAATAAATAATATACAAAGTTAGAAATAACGTCTAGATATGTTTTTTATTGACAGCCATTGATTTTTAAAGATAGATAATCATAACAATAAAAATGTTCATTTGTATGTTTGTAATACAACCTATTGTGACGCATAAAAAAATTATTTTATATAAATAAACATTAAAGGAAACTTATATAAGAAACCTGTTTAATAAACACTTTTTTGATCAAAACAAAGTGTCACATTAAGACTATGAATTATGCAAAGGCCTTCGTGATGCTTGTGAAGTTGTTTATTAATTCCAGTATGTAAAATAAGATGTTAACTTGATATTTCATTTAAGGAGTCTGACTATAATCTCAGTAGAAGTTATACTGAATCTAAATATATCTTAAACCTTTTACTCTGAAATTCAACATACTGAAATTTCAGATCTCTTTACATATTATGTATTATATTTCTTCTAAGAAAAAATCTCAGGATTATTTTCCAAGCTTCTTTAAATTTACATTCATTCCATGGGCACCTATTTTTGAATAAGAATCACGCATTGAATTTTGCGAATAATTTCTTTCTTACTGGAATTGTTTCCGAAGTATAATGTTAATCTATTCTTACGTTATTTATAAACTAATGAACATTAAATATTGTTTATGAACTGCTATATATAAATTTGCTGAATATATATGGTATACCTGAATAAAATAAAAATAAAGTATATTTAAAAGGTTAAATTTATCACTAATGACTCTTATATTTCAAATCTATTGTGATAAATGATAGTTTATGTCTGTATTAAGAACACACCGTAATTTTTCCCAAGAGAGAATGTTTTTCAAAGGATGTTGTTGTTTTATAGTACTATGAACTATTTTTCAAACTATAATTTATTTAAATCATTAATCACAAAAAATGATTAAAAGGATAAATGTCATAATGCTAGATATTTGTGACTTTATTATGAATTTCACATCTTCATTCCGTTTATTAAACTTCTAGCAAATTTAATAGTTTTCATAGATATTAGGAATCGAATATACAGTTGAACTTGTTTGTGTGCGGTAGATAAGGACCGCATAAAAATAAACGAACAAAAAAATATTCAAAAATTTCATAAATCCTTACGTATAACAAACTAATTCGTGGAAATATCACAGAATTTTTTTTATGCGGTGGATAGGGACTCCATAAAAAAAGTCGCATTTAGAAAATATGCCAATTATTTACGAAATTTATGTAAGAGTACTTCCATAACAAAATAAATAATTAAATATTACACATGAAAACATTTTAAAAACATATAGTTTCTCATTGTATACACGGATAAGTTTTCAAAATGCACATACATAATTCATTGCTACTCATCGTCATCCAAAGCCTTGTGATGAATAAGTTCAAAATCGCTTTCATCACTTCAAGGTACAATTTAAATTGATTTATTTTTTGGCAACATAAAATAAGAGATAAGTTTCTGTTACGAAGGTCGGGTGGTCATTTGCTTGTAAATGTCACGATAACCAGATATACATGATTGAAGACCTTTTTGGAATTTTATACTCCTTTCTTAAGGGGACTTGGTAACCTAAAAATCCCAAACCTATCGTTTTTTTTTTATTTTCATTTAATCTTATTCTTTGCATTATTATCTTTTGATTGATATATCACTTGTGCATGTCGGAAAGTTAGAAGTTGACTAAAACTTCATTTGAAAATAAATTAGGCAATTCAGCCACACCACCTTTTTAGAAAAAAAAAGCTAAAAAATGCTTTATGATAAAAAAAAATCTATTTTAGAAATAGAAATAATAACTATAAAAAAGAATGTGTAGTATTAAAAGCAGAATATTTCCGAGGCAATACAATAATGTAATTTTTCTTCCTTGTGAAATGTGTGCATGTAAAATTTTTAAATTAAGGCATTTTATATTAATAATTTTATAATTTCAGTTCTTCTTCCTGATATATTTTTCATACAAATGTAATACTTTAATATTATAAGAAGAAAAACAGCTAAAATTTCTGTCGTGACAGAAAAAAAAAATTTTAACATTTTTCTTGAATTTTCATGGGCAATTAGTACTCTCTAAAAGTTGATCATTTATAAAAATATGTGGATTAAAAAAATATGAAAATGCAATTATTTTAAAGAAAAACGTATAACTAATATCTTAAAATGGTATTTTAAGTTTAATTAAGCTTATAATAATTATTTTTTCAGAATTATAAACTTTAAACCTGTTTTTCTCAGTTTGTGTTTTTCGAAACCTTAGTGCATTCAAAATGCTACTCCTTCGACAATTATTTACCAATCACTTCCATTTTTCTTGCGTGTTGAAAATAAAGCATGTAATAAAATTAGGGATCCGTTTTGCTATAAACTGAATTTTTTTAAAAAAAAAAATAAAATGTAAGACATGTTGGCTTTTTCGTTGATTTTTAGCCTGTATATCAACATTTTATTTTTTTTTTTCTCGAAAACGAATGAAGTTATTCTAAAATCGATCCCTAAAGTTGTTTAGATCATCCATAAGAGTATTATAAAAAAATTTCAGGTCAAAAAATTAATTTTTACAAAAGGAGTAGGATTTTAAAATTTTCCCAATTTTCTTCAAAAAATTAAAATTTTTAAAATTGTGTAAATAATATATGAAATTTTTCATCTGGTAACATTTTCTTGAATAGAAACATTGTATAAAATGCTAGAATATAATTTTTAAATACGTAAATAAAGAAGTTTGCTCAAAGGGTGCCAAGTCCCCTTAATTGGTATCAACTTTAAGAAAATGCTTTTCCAATTTGTTGGAAAGCTGGATCCCAGCTTATTTTTAGCCACTCTTGAAGAATCCGGCTCTCCTTGTCCGTCTTCATTTTCTATCAAATTATTGATAATGTCACTGTCGTTGAAAGTTTCGTCTTCAATCAAGCGCGGGCTGCTGGAGCGTTGAGAGAAAACAGCTGAATGCGCATTGTCGGGAGACTGTTTATAACACATGAACAGAACGTCTTGAAGTGTCTACATTGCAGTGGCGTAACGAAACCCCCGCATCACGGGGGGAAGGGCAGGACTCTAGGGGCCCAAGGCCTGACTAACGTTAAATACATATTTACCCAATTTATAAAATATTAAAAGCAAAATCTGGTTTTCAGGGAGGGGGTCTAAACATTCTCCGTTACGCCACTGGTAAATAAATAGAAAACATTACAGTGGCGCCAAAGCCATTGAAATTCATACACCGCATAAAAAAGATCGCACATAAAAAATCGCATAAAAAAGGACCGTACAAAAACAGGTTCTACTGTATTATATTTCAGGGGCTGGCAACCTTATATCTGGGATGTGCTAAACCAATCTACCAATATGATTCTAAGTGCCACACAGTAGGAAATATTTGAAACAATTCGATTCTCCCGCCAGTGCATCCAGAATTAGGGAATAGAGATCAAAAATACAGATTTCGAGTTTTATCATATATAAGTATGTGTCATTTAAAGCTATTTATTAACATACAAATAAGCAACGTAAAATATAAGTATTTTTTCAACATAAATAAAAAAATTGTATATGTATACATACAACTTTGAAGAATAATTATTAAAATTTGAAATAAACATAAAGTAAAAGAACTCCTGTAATATAGTGAAATACTCATGATAGTGTATGATGCATGATTCTGAATGCTCCGCTGTTTAACAACTTCTTTGTGGTCTGAAAACATATTTCATATGAGAAAAATATTTGTTCACGTATAAATGCAGAGTTAAAAGCAGAAATCAGAGCACATGCAATTTTCTTCAAATAGTTAAATCTTTCCGGCAATGACGTAAAGAAATTTAAAATAGCTGTCGATTTATCGATAGTTATGTTCGAGTTATTTTCATAATTCCGTACATTTTGCTTTCAATAACTCTGAAGATTTTTTCACGACACAGTAATGAGTGATGCTTCATTTTACAAGTATTGCACACTCGTCTTGATTTGAATTGAATATTTAATGGCTATGATTTATGACTATGAATAATGCGTGAGTTGTAAAAAGGAGAGGTATAGAAATCTAACTTGATTTCATAACTTTCTCTCAATGCCACTGAAAATTGCTCCACGTGCCACATGCGGCAAGCATATCATGGGTTGCCGACCCCTGTTATATTTCATTATTTTATAATTTTCTATTAGAATTCTATCCTATCTCTTTTTACATTTGGTCTTAATAGAATTATCACTTGCGATAAAGTAATCATAACAAATAACTATATAATTAGTATAAATGTAACTGTGTATTAGCCTTTTTTTCATTAAAACAAAGTGTGAATACATTACATGCAATTTCATTAATATAAAAAGGTTATATTTGAAGCATAATTTGATTACAATTCAATATGATATTTCGTTTACAAAGTTATACATTCAAACCTGAGACAAACGCTCTTTCATCACAGATTGTGTGAGCATCAATTCTAGTCTAAATTGACACTCTGGTTCATCTATCATCTCTTTATCAATATCACGCCAAAATTCTTTTCTCGTCCATTCCTTTTAATTTGCGCACATCCTGTTTAGGAAATAGTGCGAATTTTTCCCGTTTTTCCGATAACACTTGACAATTTTCGAACGTTAAGCCTTTTGTGAGCGATGACAAATCACGTGTACCGTCTCATCGAATCATAGATCTCCTTCCATAAAAAGTAGCGTCAGTTTTCATTCGAAAAAAAAGTATCTCCTTTGTTCTAGACAAAAAAAAAGTAAAGTGTAAATACAAAGATTAACTTCAACCGAAACTATTTTTAAAACGATCCAAATTTGTGCTTAATGGGGTTAACGACTCAAAAGTGTCTTGTCCTTGAATTATAGATAAATTCGGTTCCACTTGAAACGTAGTGGCGCAAAAAGTTCGGTTTTTTTCCAAATACTTAGCACACGTTTTTATGATATACACTAAAAGCGGTTAGTAGAGAAACGCTCTGTGACAAATACTTTGGTATGCAGCGAGCCTAAGATGACTATAATCATGATTTGCATTCTGGTTTCAGTCTACAAGAAACGTATTTGACAATTATTTAAAACCTTTTGAGTGTGTATGCTTTGTAAAAATACAAAGGACATACTTGAAATTATCAACCAAAAGGAAACCACCAATTCATTATCATTAAGGTGACCAGTTTTTTTAATAATGAAAAGGAGGACGGAAAACTTTTCTAAAAATTACAACGTAAATATAAAAAACATTTTATTAATTCAAACAAAAATACGCTAATTAGGCTTAAATTCCTCTTACTTATTTACTAAAGCGAGTATTTTCCATTGAATGATTTTTTTTTCGTCAACATGTTATTTTCTAATACATCGGAAATTTCGGAGCAAAAAATATCCTTCATAGTGACTTTTACGGTAAGCACTGTAGATAATATATTAACATTCAGTCTTGATTTCTCACTTGTTCAAAAATATAATTACCAAATGAAAAAACTGTTTCAACTACTGCATTAGTTTCCGGAGCAGCACAACGTAAATTCAACAAGAATAACTAATTTTTCATATGGAATCTGTTCCTTTTTTAAATGCTTTAAGTATTTTCACCCATCTTTTATCAATTTCGGCATGTTGATTTTCCAATTGTTCTAATTTATTAGAATCTAAATATGCATTCAGTCGTCTTTCTTCTTCAAACAGACCATTGTCATTGATTTTAATATCAGGCATTTCTTTTGATAAAAACTCAACACAATTTTCTATATTTGCTCACTTTACTTGCGATGAAGCCAAAAAACACCATTGAAAACTGTTATTTCCTGTGATATTTGTTTCGGACCAGTCTTCGACATATTGGAAATATGTTTGGTTAATCTCTGAATACAGAGATTATCAGATCAGTTCTAAAATATTGAAAAGGAGGACAAGTAGGAGGACACTTTTCGAGGAAGGACAGAACCTATAAAAGGAGAACTGTCCTTCTTAAAGGAGGATGGTTGCTCACTTTATTATCAGTATAAATATTCGGGTGGATAGAAAACTTTTTTTTCAGAACTGCAGAGTCTACCTATGCGAAAAAGATCATGTATGGCAGTGATTGCCAAACTTTTTATTGCCGCGGAACGGTCAACGTTTAATAATTTTATGCCACGATCCGCTGAGGATGGGAAGTTGGTTGTTCATATTTTAAATTATTTTGATTCAATAATTTTATTTTAATTATATTTGAATACGCCTTCAGAATAAAATGATTCAGAATAAATTATAAGTATGATTTAGAATAGACTACGTTTATTCTGAAGCGGTACTGTTTATTCGAGCCACAAGTCCTCTCATGATGTGGTGGAAGGGAAAGAGAGGTGGGAAGCCCTTGACCACCTCCATCGTGTTCTGTCTCAAAATTGGGGAGAAACGAAGCCACCCGTATAGTGATCAAAGCTACGGCTGATGACAAGGGTACACATGGCCCTTTGCCTCAATGTATTTCGTAGATCTCAATCCGACACCATCAGACAAGTGTCTTTAGAAACAAGAACAACATAAACTAACTGATTGTTTATGATCATCATATTAGAAGCAATGCGAGAACTGTTTTCGACGACAGATGTCATAATTTTCTATCACGGCCAAGTAACGAGTATCTCACCAGAAATGGCACTTTACTCTCTCCTTACTTCCACTAAATATCTGCGCTTGTGGGTTTTAATTCCCTATAGATTTTACACGCATTAGTTCCCCCATACGATATGGTATTTGGAAGAAGAGAACCATCCAGCCTTCAATTACTTGTGCATTTTTGTGTGTCAACCAGACTATTCAGTTCTCTGTCTTACGGTCGCGGTAGCCTAGCGGTCAAGGTCATGGACTCGTGGCAGGAATATCATCAGTTTGAGCCTGGTATTGTTAAAGACCTATCGTATAAAGAGGACCGAAGCATGTTAAATCACGTCCTCTCGTTGGTGTAATGTGGAAGCTAGGAGAGGGGTTGTGCCAGCTCAGGTGTCGTACTCGTCACTAGGCCTTGGTTCAAAATTACGAGGTCGGCCACCGATAGCCCTCATGCAGTTTTATAGTGCCATGTAATTATAATTCGCACTCTCTCGCGTCCTCTGTTTTGTGGATGTATGGTGCTATTAATTTTTAAAAAGAATAACTAATTTTATTCAGTGTTGGAATTTACTACAGAATGAATGAATACCCTCTTTTCGGATAATTTTTTTCTGTATTTTCCTGACCAAGAAAACAAGAACCAGATACTTTTGATTCATATTTTTCTATACCAGTTGTCTATTTCACTGAGCTTATCTTTCTATGCACTATCTTTTTTTGCCACGCTGCGTGTATGTTGACATGACTTTAGACAACGTACCTCTGAAAACGCCTAAAACTTGGTATGTTTCGGTCACTCTTTCTCCAATTATGTGGGATAATACAATCTAGTCTTTGACAAACTGAGAGGTCCAACATTTTACGCTTTTGAAAAAAATCCAAGTCTTACCGAACTTCAATAAAGCTACCATATACTTCCAGAATATACACATTTCAATTTATTAAAATACTGGTGTGACGGGCTCGTCGCAATTTCAACTAATTATCTTCTATGGTTTCTTTGGGGCCAGAATGGCAATTCTTTCCAACCAACTCTAGAAGTGAAACGGGAATATTCAAATTAGGAATCTTATAAATAGTAGAAGTTTAGCGTACGCGGGGTGGCTATGAGAAGTGAATATACGAGGTCCATGTTTTGCCAATGCTTAAGTTAAAGTGAGATGAAATTCCGAGTTCAAGATTTAAGCTATCCGTACATGTGCTATCAAGTTAAAGATGGATATCATTCCACAAGGACAAAAGCCACGTCAGTTAGAATCAAGCGAATTGCTGTTTACCCAAGATATAGCGGTAAGACTGCTTGATCAAGTTATTAAGAACTGTGTAATTACTGAAGTTAGAAATAGTCGGTAGAGTTAGATATAGTGGTCGGTTACGCGATTATTTGGTAATACGAACAGTGTGTCCTTTCACTTCAGACTCACTTGAATTGAATATTAGTACTATTGTTGTATATTGTTTAAGTTAAGATCTTAATAAAAAGTGATATTAAGATACATGATATGGCTGCTTCTTCGTTCATTCCAACAGATCTAGGTCGCGATGATAATGTAGAAGTGGGGCACTTCCGAACGGGTGCCTTATACTGGTAGCTGTTATTATATTTTCATATTTGCAAAAGGGAATTCCAAATTGTCACTTTTATTCAAAGGTGTTTTCAGTTTTGATAACCAACTGTATATCCTCATCAGTTGACCGCAGTTCAAAATTACGAGATGCGTCGCCACTTACGCCTCGTGTTGCTTCTCAGTCGTCGTTAATAAACAATCAAATACATATTTTATTGACATTTTGTAAGACAACTTCAGTAAAGTATTTCATATAAAACTTTTGAAAACTCTGAAGATGTAAATACGAAATAATCAAAGTTCTTAGCTAGTTGAAAGATGACGAGAACTTCAAAGGATGTTTTGAAGTTTCAATGTTATTCAGTAGATTCTCTTGATTGATTATTTCATCGAACTGTTTTATCTGTGACTATCTCTACGCAATGAAGCACATTCATCACTAAAAAATATCCCTAATAATTGTATTGGATAATACGTGATAAAAAAAATATCGTAATAATAATCGTATGCAATCCGCAATCTTAAATACAATTGACTATCCTTTAGAAAGAATTTGTATATTCACAAAAGAATGATGACATATTTTTATTTGAAATACGGGGCTGTTTTCCTGTTATTTTCTATGTTGCAAAATTGTATCATTGAAGTTGTTTTTTTAACAATTTTTCGTTGCTTAAACAGTCGCTCTATCTTCACTTGGTAATTTCAACGAGTCGTGCTAAATGAAATCGTATAAAGTGTATGATTTCTCTTTGACATCATTGACTAAATTCGATTGTTTCATTTTCTTTTAATACACACAGATAACTTATAGTTAAATATTAAAAATATTAAATACAGTGATAAATGAAAATTTTGAGATTTCAAGTTTATCTGCATTGAAATTTTTTAAATCTGTTTCACACAATTTTAATGTTTTTCTAAAAACCTCTGTCGAGATATAAAGCTTGCTCGCATTTTTATTACATCATAATACATTATTTTATTTGTTTCTATAAATTCTTTTCTTCAATGAACCCTTTTTCACTCCGCGAAGTTAATGTAAAAAAATAAAAACTTAAATATTCTACAGCTTCTTTAATTTGTCGTATGTTCACTAAGCAATGGAGACTAGACAAGATAGATGAGAGGTTGACTGAGGTGAGGTTATGTGTAGAAAGCATTGTTATTCTGTTTATTAGTCGCTGTATTTTAAGTCCATCCTGGATATAAGTTAGATTTTGTTGCAATTGAAACTTGCATCTCTTTCTCGCTCTTAAATTCCTTATACTTACATTTAATTTATTACTCCAGTCAAGTGCTTATTTTTCTTATTCTTTCCTGGATCAGAGTTGTGTACAAAGTGTTGCCGAATTCGACAGACAAATTGAGAGAAGTGATAGTAGGCAGCATGTGGATGACAAATCAACATAGAACAGGGGTCGCAAACCACATTTAGTCGGTGGAAGTAGAAAAAGTAATAGCCACCAGGAAGACGACGAGCCAAAAGAGGGGTGTGGCCAAACGAAAGTGGAGATTTGGAGCGCCGTGGTATAGTTAAAGAAACCTGCACGTATACAAATTTCCCACTTCTTCCAGAGTTGCTGCAGAGAGTGGTGGCCACTGCGTACGAAAACGTGTGGTTCACGCGCAAATGGTACATCAGCACATTTTTCGATTGCAGTGCGAACCACCTCCATGCTACATGTCCCGGGAGGTGAATTGGACGCTGCAGACCTATTGTTAGGCACACTTCCCGGACCTCATTCCACTGGATTTCTTCTTTTGGGGACCACCTGAAATTGCTTGTGCATGAGACGCCGGTGACTACAGAAGAGGATCTCACGGCGCAGATTGTTGTCGCTTCAGCTGACATCGCTAGCACACCGGATTTGTTCGAACGCGTCTGACAATCCATCGTCCGTTGGAGTCGCCTGTTCTATGACTTGCGCGACCACAAATTCAAATAATTCCTGTGAAATTCACTTGTCCGGGTATTTCCAACGATGATCTTTGGTACATTGTTCGTATTGTAAAAATGCTTTACGTCTAAGAAATGTATTTCTTACTTCTTATTGTCCCTTTTTATTCCTATCGACATCACACCCTTCATAATCGTTTTTCTGAATTACTTCAACTAAATGCAGTTTGAGACCCCATGATATGTGTTATTTGTCATCCACATGCAGCCTACTATCACCCCACCCCCTGTATTTTTCGGTCGGATTTGGCAACACCATGCATATATGTGCAATAAAAGACATATAAAGGTCTTGGTCTGACATCTATTTATAAACTTAAGCACCGTAACAGGACCTTACAGGATGAATTCATTGAGTTCCTACAAAGAAACTATAATAAGCAAAGTACTTGGAGAAACTCATAATAGTATTAATCCAAAAAGTTCAAAACTGATATAATTTATATTTTATATATTTTGAAGAACGGATAGTACTTTTACTTTGAGAAAAGATGATGTTTAGATTTAGTTTTTGTAGAATTGCTGGATTGAGACCATTTAACCACATGATATTTTTGCCTGAAGTTTTGTGAATACTGCATTAAAACAAACAAGTTAGCCTGTTTGAAATAAGAATGATTTCTCTTAATCGTTAAGATGGTGTAACGGGTCTATCCGCGAATCTTCCACTAATCCTCTTGGGAAAAATTATTCTTTTTAACTGTAAGTTCTGTTGAAATTTTTCCTCGGTAAAGAAGATGAAATTTAGTTAAATGAGTTCTATGTAAGTGTTGGCATTTGTGTACGTGATGATGGTCGATGTCTGATAGTTGGCGATTAAAAGTTGATTAAATTGTGAACAAGATTTATGATAGGAGGTAGTATAATTAAGCAAGATATTTACAAAGAACTGAAGCGTAGGAGTCAAGAGTGCTCTAAGAGTCAGTTAAGTAAATTTTAATTATATGTTAGTAGCATTAAGCCTATGCGATTGCTCTTCCGGGTATTATTGAGTGCATTTACTACCTCAAATGAGTTGGTTGATTAAGTAAAAGGATTAATAAAATTATATTAAAAGTGCTATGGCTGATCTTTGATCGATCCTCCAAACACTAACAACCCCTAGTTCGTTGTCACAACGATTCCTTAAGATGGAGAGCCGTTGTCAGGCTGGAAGTAGACCAGTCTCAAGCGGAGGGGGTTCAATGGTTACAAGTGGCCCGAATGTGATCTCTCGATTGTGGAATCAATTCCAAACAAGTGGTACTGTCACCAGGAAGGTCAACAAAGAGGATCAACATCTGCACACAACCACTACTTGGCCTTAAGTGCATGACGACATAGAAGGACAACGGCTCTTCAGCTTGCTCGAGGCCATGCTGCTGTGTCTGGAAAATGAATTTCCAATTAAACATTCAACAACCGTCTTGCAAAGACTGCCCTTTATGCCTAACGTCCAATTTTGTCCCTTTGACTGCGTTCAATAACATCCTTTTGACAGCATCCAATAGTAAAGACAGGATATTGTGGAGCTGAAAACATCAGTCATGGACATTACAAGAAAGTTGGCATATTCTTTTCACTAATGAGTCGAAATGCGCCAGGCAAATCGATTCTTATAGAGTCTTCATCTCTAGAGAAAGTGGAGCTCGCTTTCATCTCTCATATGTAAAGAATTTCGACAGATTTGGAGCAAAGGAATCCTTATGTGTGGCAGCATAATGCTGGGCAGTCATGCAGCCCTGTACGTTTTCGATACGAGTTCTGTCGACTCACAGTGCTATAGGAATGAGATCCTGGAAGCTTATGTGAGAATCTTCTAGATGCTATGGGCTCGAACTACATTTTTATGAACAAAAATGCGCAGCCACACAGAACTCACATAGTGGATGAATTTCATGAAGGAGTGGATATTCACCGTACGGATTTGCCCTTGAGGTCTCCGGATCTAAATCCTGTTGAACATGATCGGGATGGTCTAGGACAAGGATGGCAAACCAATGGCACGTGGGCCATTGATGGCACGCCACTGATCAAAACGGTTTGCATTTTAATTCAAAATAACAAAGTACAATATGAAGTATTACGAATAAACGCAATTGATCGGTTGCAGTTTTCAGAGAAATTTTTCCAGTTCAAATAATTATCAGAAACGCTCAAGTTTTTTATGTACCCTGATGTGACTTCATTTAAAAAACTGAACTTGCCCCAATTGCATTGGTTGAAAAACTTCTGAAATGCTACTAAATGATTTTCAGTTAGTATAATATGGATTCAAAAATTTATTGAAACAAAGAAAAAGTTAGAATTGATTGAAACAGAAAGATATTAACAAGAAATATAAATAAAAATGTTAGTAACGAAATTTTGTAAACTTGGATTTCGATTTCAGACGCATTGAACGGTTTGAAAAAGCGGGACCATGCTATTTTAACCATATTTTCATTTACCAACGCCTGCGAGTCATTATTTTCAGAGATGAATAATATTAAAGACTATAATAAGAAAATAAAATAATAAGAAAATAATTATATATAAAGAATAATATTAGAAACCATTTGGCAGATGACTCCAATTCAGCATGCATTCTACACTGGTGTGCAAAACTTAAGCAACAATGTAAAAATTAAGCAGATAACCATGAAATTGCAGAAAAGGAGGTCTGGAGATCAGTACAGTGAACACGTAAGTCAGTAGAAACGTCATGCGTATGCAAATATCAGGAACGAAACATCAGAAGCGACGTGAGCGTACGCAAAACGCGTGATGTCGGCGCGTGCTGTTCAAAAGTAAAATAAAATGAATGACGCAGATGCAATTCAACATACTCGCTGCAAGTGCCAGTGAGTCAGTTTGTGAAATATGGCTAGAAGAAATCACCTGGACGACTTCACACGTGGAAGAATGATCGGAAAGCTGGAGGAGGGGCGTACCGTCACCAGTGTAGCTGCAGAGTTTGGAATCAACAAAAGTGTCGTTTCGCGCGCTTGGAAAGCGTTCCAAACCACAGGTACAGCTGTTAGAAAGATTGGTAGTGGCCGCCCGAGGACGACAACTGCAGGGGATAACCGATATATCATCCTGCAGGCGAAAAGAGGCCGACGGCAGTCAGCAAGCGTCATTGCTCAGCAACACATTTCATCTCCATTAAATTACTTCGACTTAAACCCACATTCTTTTGAATCGGTCTTGCGTGGTAGTTTAATTCCATGTCAATTATACTCCTTTTTCACATCTTTTTGTGGATCATCTTTTATTTTACTCATTTTCCAGCAGATGGCATCACATTATGGACACTTTCTGTGTCAACGCCTTCTCTTTTCGATCGCTGTTCAGCGACACTCCCGTCATCACTACACGATTCAGCAGTGTTTGTCCTTTCCCTTTATTTAAACATCAAGTACCACGAGCACCACGGCATTAATTGCTTTTATTTTCCATTTCATCTTTTTTATCTTCCAAATTCCGTGTCTACTTTCTGATTTCATTCCGTTAAGGACGAATTAGTGAAGAGTACAGATTTCTACCACCTCCCTCCGGGATGGTGCCTCGTTAAATATGTTCCATACTTGCCGATTGAATTATTTCTCGCTCTCTCACTGGTAGTATGTCCTCGGCTACTGGTGAGAAGCTTTCTTTTAGAACGGCTCTGAGCTGTTGTTAATAATTTTGATAGTATCTTTTAAGTTTTATGGAACTTTCAATTAATTCTTCTTTTTTTTTTCTTATTAATTATGATGAGAGGGTAATACCGTTTTTTGGTAAGGTACCTCGTATTTTGAAGCCGTGGGCGTGGTCTACAGCAACGGGGCGTTAAGTGTCGCGGTTTACTGTGGCCAGACGCCTTCACAAAGAGGGCCTATTCGCCCGCCGTCCTGAACGCTGCCTCCCGTTGAAAGTTGACCACCGACGCCACCGTTGGCAGTGGTGTAGAGAGCACAAAAACTGGACAACTGTCAATGGAGTCGTGTCCTCTTTACGGATGAGAGTCGGTTCAGTACCAGAAGCGATTCTCAACGCGTTTTGATTTGGAGAGAGATCGGGACACGGTTTTATACCAGTAACATCAAGGAAAGACACCATTACGGTGGTCCTGGAGTTCTTGTCTGGGCAGGCATTATGCTGAACGGGCGAACTGAGCTCCCCATTTTTGATAGAGGGTCTGTAACCGGGGATCGCTATTGTGAGGAGGTACTTCTTCTCCATGTGCTTCTGTTCCGAGGTGCCATTGACCCAGATTTCATTTTTATGGATGACAATGCACGGCCACATCGGACTCTTGCTGTTGAGGAGCTGCAGGAAAGTGAAGATATCACTCGAATGGATTGGCCAGCGTACTCCCCAGATTTAAACCGCATCGAACAAGTATGGGATGCTTTGGGGTTGACGTATTGCAGCACGCTTACATCATCCGGAGAACACCCAACAATTCAAACAGATGCTGATTGAAGAATGGGCACTCCTACCGTAAGAAATGTTGCACCAGCAGGTTCTGAGTATGCGGAGACGGTGCGAAGCAACCATTGCAGTGAGGGTAGGGCATATACCATATTAAGGAACATCTGCTTGCTGTTCTTCCTGTTGGATAGACCATCATGAGTCACGATACTATGCGTTCAATAAAGCTTGTTTTTGTTTGATTCCAGACTGTATGCATTGCATTCATTTTTCAGCGCCGATGCTTTCGTCATCCTTTACGTACATAATACTCTTCCTCATTTCTCAATTTCATGTCTCTCAGATGATTTTTCGTGAAGTTTAGGCAATAAACCCACCTGTTGCTTAAGTTTTGCACACCAGTGTACTAAAAGTAACAACTTACAATCCGAATATAAGTTATTTGTCATCTAATCTGCAACAGCAGAAATCACGCGCTACTGTTACTTTATATAATCTGAATTACACGTATAACTAAAGCATTTACTACTACAAAGTACGCAATGTACTTATCCATAGCAAATAAAGAGTTTTGAGTTGCTAGTATTCAGTTTTATTATTTTCCCAATAATCACAAGTCAAAATTATTTGAAGGCACTATATCTCTATGAAGGCACTATATCTATGAAGGTCTATATCTCATTAAATATTTCTTTAGAAAAACATGGCACGTTGATCCACAAAAGTTCACCATCCCTGGTCTAGGAAATGTTATTTTTCAGCGTAGCACCCCCACCCGAACCCCTAGGAATTAAAAGTCGCTCTTTTTTTTAAGAATGTGTTTTGCTGTCACAAATATTATTGATACCCCCATAAACAGTTCCTCGGATCCTGGGGATCCGGACCCCCCAAAGCCCTTGATTTTTTTTTCGTTTGATTATAATTCTAAGTATATAGTTCGTAAAATTTAATTAATTACTCGTTATTAATGATTAATTTTATTAATTAATGCTATTTATTTATTCAAAAATTAGTTTTTTACTATGTGTTTTTCCCGAAAATCGACAAAATCAAAAGGAGCATGATTCAAGAAGGGTGAACTATCGACCCTGAACCCCCTTGAAAAATTCCTGTGTGCGCTACTGATCCTGTATCTAAATTCAAAATTAAACATATTGCTATATTCTTTCTTACAATTTAATATGTTTCTGTGCTAAATTTCTTGGCGACACAGTGAATAGTTTATCAGCTTTCCCAGATTTTGTATTTGTGACCTTAATTTTGGACGTATAAAAAAATGTTTTGCAATTCTAGGATTATATTTTAGAATTTTTTTAAGGTAACAGCTAAATTCTAAATTTCTCAAAAGCCAAAAGAAGTGTCCATTTGGATGATTTGTTAATATTACTTTTGAAAAATCATCTATGAAAAAAGATATACGAACTAAATTGTATTAAATAAGTATATATTTTTAAATAATGCTATTCAAAAAATGTAATACTCCTCAAGCCTTAGGGAAACCAAAATACTTTCTTTCAGATGGAAAATATAAATATTGTTTTTTATAAAATGTAAAAAATTGTACATATGAAAAAAAAATTATCGTGTCCATGCAATTTAGGAGTATTTTCTCGAATTTTTATTTTAAGAAAGCATAGAAGACATTTTAAAAGAAATTGAAAAAACAAATGAGCTTATTATAAGTATTATGTGCTCATAAGTTTTATCTCATTTGCATTCTTTACAGTATTTACACATTAATTTTTGAGATCATAAATTGTGTAAATTCAAAGAGCTGTGTTTTGGATCCAGTTGTCCAAGAAAATTAACCTTTAATGTAATTTCATTGTTTGCGTATATTTGGATTTAATTTCATTATTATCAATGTGTTTATCTTACAAGAAAAGGGGAAAGTTTTAAGTTTGAGAATAAACAAGTTTCATTGAGTTAAACATAGTTTCTCACATTCACCAAAATATGTAGCATTCTACAACCTCTGACAATAAAGTTCGAGGAATAGTCCTGTAACATTAGCATAGATGAAATATTGATGAAAGTTACCTTACTGTCCATCGAAATAATCACCTTCCATAACTATACATAGTGGAGATCTGCTATACATGTCCTGGAAACTTTGCAAGAAGTCTTCTTTTGAGGTGAAGTTCAAAAGCCTAGTCACGTTTCGTTGGATGTCAAAAATATCGTCAAATCTCTTTCCTTTCAAAGCGAGTTTGAGTCATGGGAATAAGAAGAAGTCTGGAGGGATGAAATCTGGCGAGAATGGTGGATGTTCAATTTGCACCACCATCTCCCTTTTTTTTTTGCCTGGAACTATTTGACGATATTGGCTGTGTGAGAGCGAGCATTGTCGTGAACAAAAAACCTTGTATCTTGTGCGTACTGGGGTCGTTCCCTGCGTAGACGTTACATGAAATGGGTCAAGATTTCAATATACCTGGCAGCATTCATCGTCCAGCTATCAAGTGCACAGTTAAACGACAATCTTTCATAATTAATTTACTTACTTTCTCAATGTTTTCATCACTGACGGAGTACACCGGTCTTTCACTACGGGGATTATCAGAAACACTTTCCCGGCCTTCTCTAACCACTCGTACACACAATTCATGGACAGTGCTTGATCTTCATAAACACGTACTTTCATCGAAAAAGTTTCTGTTCGTATATTACCAAATTTAAAACAAAACTTTAAATCGATCGTTTGTTCTTTCATTTTCCTGTTCTCAATTAAGAACCAACGTACTAAAAAAGCACTTTGTAAAGCAAGCCTTACACGGAACACAAACGACGCTCTACTGAACAACGGTGGGAGCACATGATCAACCCCTCCCTCTACGCATGTGCAGCGTTTTGTTTCGCCAGCGGTGCTAGATCGGCCGTTCTGACTTCATTCACCGAACTTCATTGTCAAAGGTTGTATAACAGCAGTAGCCAAACTTTAGAAGTACGTGGACCACTGAATGCATAATTTTATATTTGGAGGACCACCAATGTGATTGACTAGTAATTGGGGCTGACCACTGTAGCTATACTATCTCTTATTTACGTCTCTACTTACATTTTCATATCTTTAAAAAGGAACTTCACGAAAGACAAGAACAAACTTCAACTCAAAGCAATATGAACAAAATGAAGTGTTATTCAGCCAATTTTTCATGGATGCCAACTCTCATTTCCAAATGTCGCTAGATACACCTAAAGAGTAGGTAAAAATTCACTAAATTCAGGAGGAATTTCACTAAAAATAGTAGCGAATTTTTTTAAAAAAAAAGGGTAACTCATATTTTATAATACATTTTGTTATTCAACATTTTTGAAACTGAATCTTCATAAAAGTATAAATAATGTCCCAATTTCTCTGTAGACCATCAAAACCTTTTCACAAAGTCACTAGTTGGTGATAGTTGTTCTCAAAGTCCCACTCACCAAATAGTATTCTAGAAGCCACATTCACCAAAGTATTTTAGAAGTCATATTCATACAAGTAACGTGTTAGAAATCATAATCAGGGAAACAAAGTCCTCTGTTAATCCAATAAATCTTTGCTTTCTACAGAATAGACTATGCATCAGACTGTATACTAATATCAAGACATGGTATTTTTGTACGTTGGCTGTTCAATAAGTACTAAGACTAATTCTACTGCCGCGAAACCACTCATTGGAATATTAATTTCTGTGGCATAAGAAAAGTTTGTTGTCTGTATTAATAAAAGATACCGATAGATGGTGCGTACAGATTTATATTCTTCAGTATCACGTGATTGAACTGAAGCGTGTTTGTGGGCGCCTACAAGACGCCCGTTAAAAAAAAGTCGTCCAGTTGTCGCAATGGAATCAAAAACCAGCATCGGAGACCTTTGATATGATACGATATGATTAAAGACTGGGACAAGAAGGTGACAATATCTTAAAACGCTTCATCACAGCAGATGAAGCTTGGTTGTATCACTATGATCCAACCATAAAACAACAAAGCACTGAATGGAAACATCCATCTTCACCTACTCCCAAGAAAGCAAAAACTGTGAAATTGGCTGGTATAGTTATGACCATAATTTTTTTATTATGAAGGAATTGTGTATCAACACGCTGTCGAACCCGGTATTACTGTTAACGGCTCATACTACGCGAATGTCCTGCGAACAATGGTACAGTACGTTAAAAGGAAACGTCCATTGCTCCGAAATGGTTTCCTATTGCACCATGACAATGCCCGATCACATATTACTCGTTGCGTACTGGATGTTTCTAAGCAGAACAGCGTAGAGAATTTACCACACCCTCCGTACAGTCCTGATCTCACTCGATGCGATTTCTGGCTTTTTCCTTAACTTGAGAAACCATTAAGAGGCAAACATTTTGCAAGCAACAAAGCATGTGTAAAGGTGCGGAGACAGTTTTGAAGAAGCTCTCACAAAACATACTTATACAGGTTTTTAAGAAGTGGACGGAACGTTGGGATAAATGCATTACGTGCCGCGGAAGCTATATTGAAAAAGACCTTGTAAATGATGACGATTAAAGGTATTCTGTTTTTTTTATTTTAGTCTTATTACTTATTGAACAGCCCTCGTATATTTTTAAATATTGGAAAATAAACAACCCTACGGTTTATTTTTGAAGGAGTAACAGTGTACTACTTCTATTACTATCTCGGTTAATTTTGTTATGCAATTTTCAATCAAGTTTGACAAAAAATAAAAATAATAACTAATTATTTCGGAAATGTATCATGTTTATAAATTATTGACGTGTTTCATTTTATAAGATTTATTTCGATACAAATATTTATGTTTTAGAATGATAAACAGCGAAAAGAAAATATCTGGCTTAAGACAAAATAAATACTCTATACCTCCCAATGTATTCTTGTAGCAATTATAAAAAAAATTATTGCTTCCTTTATTCATATAATCTCAAATTTAGTACTTCTTAAGATTGGACATTCATCTTAATTTTCGCAATTCTCATAGTGGTTGATATCATCCTTAAAGATTCATAGAGAGTTGATTTGTAATTAGAATTTGTTCATTTGATATCTAATACATATTCGAGAAGATAGCTCTTATGCAGCCAAACGATTCATAATTTTTCCCTGTCTTTTAAAAATACGTGATAAGAGAATCGTTAATTCTAAATTATAAAATATCAGTCTCTGTTTTAAGACTTCGCTATTTTCGATTGTGTGATTTGATATTAAATATTTACTGAACGCGCGCGGTTGAAGGAAATTATGCATATCGTCGGTCTAATTATCAGACTGCGTAACTCCATCTGGGATGCTAATTTGATATAGTAGAGCTAGGCGCCAAGCTGTTGTCTATGTTCGCCAAGATAGGCGATAATATTACAATATGGTTTACTTTGATATTTTTATCGTGCGATAATGTGGTTGCCATGGGAATAACGTACATTAGTGTTTGTTTTTTCTTTTGGTTTTTCTTTTCGCGGGATCTCTGCTCAGCAAAAGTAACACATTGTACAAATTTTGTGTAATGAACACTTAAAATAGTGTAAATAATTTATATCTGGGAGTGTAATACATTAATATTACTTTATGTTGTATTTATTTTATGTTAATACCTTACCACCACCTCTCCCTTCAAAATCTAGTTCTATTATGAAATAAAAAAAGTAGTGTTTACACTGATCAAGGAATAAATTAAAAGCGGAGCACGCATTGAGGCATGGTGTAGACAAAACAAAGGATTAAAAGGAATCGCGTCAAAAAGCTCTTGGCGCGTTGCACTCCTATATCAAATCAGTTACACCGGTGGAGTTACGCAGTCTGATAATCAGGCCGAAGATATATATTATTTTTAAGATATACAAAATCCAGACATATAAAAATATTTGTTATAAGTCATTTTTTCTTGCTGTATTTAACAGCTTGTATAGTTTGTATTTCTAGCAATATTTTTTAATTTTTTTTTTCCTCTTTTTTTTTCTATCGTTTAGAACACAAAGTACTTAAAAGTTCTGAATAGAAAGGTTTTTATTGCTGAACGTTAAAAGCTTTTATTTAACATAAGGAAATCGATTTTTTAAGACCTCCAGAGTTTCATGAAATTTATATTTTAAACTAATTTCAAGATGAGAAAAAAAAAGATAAATGAAAAAGGACAGCATCAGTTTTAAGATAAATTGTTTAGAAGTTCATTGGCTATATATATATATATATATATATATATATATATATATATATATATATATATATATATATATATATATATATACACTCTGTCGCAAAAAAATATATGCACCCAGAAGAAATTGAGCTACATTCACGAAATTTGGTATGCATGTAGTGTATATGAAAATAAACAAATGATTAAAAATTCAGAACAAAATATCATTTTATTAAGCGGTTACAGCTTGCAAAAGGTTAAAAATCAGTAAGTAGTAAAGCCACCTCTGGCAGCTATACAAGCCGAAATTCGGCGTGGCATCGATTCAATTAGATCACTTATGACCCCCTGTGGAAGATCCTGCCATAGTCTTTGCATCTGCGCAGTTAATTCTCCTGTATCTCGGGACGGCTGCAGTTGCCTTCCCAACGCGTACCAGACATGCTCTATTGGCGAAAGATCTGTGACCTGGCAGGCCATGGTAGGACGTCATATCCTTGAAGACATTGTTGGGAGAGTCGCGCAGTATGTGGACGAGCATTATCCTGTTGATAAATGGCACCTGGGCGACTTGATAGCATGGGTAGTACAATCGGCGTTAAAATATCGTCCACGTATCTGCAAGCTGTCAAAGTGCCTTGAAGAACCACTAAAGATTATCGTGTGTCCCAAGAAATTGTCCCCACACTGTCACACCTTGTGAAATTGCTGTATGCCGCTCGACAATAAATGCCGGATCGGACCGCTGGCCGGTGCGCCTCCAGACACGTGTGCGGTGGTCATCAGCACTGAGACTGAATCGGGATTCATCACTGAAGATGACACGTCTCCAGTCTGTCACACCAATTGCCCGAGGTCGGCAAAAATCCAGTCGACACTGCCTATGATGTGGGTCAGTGGTAAGCGTCTTAGCGGACGTCGGCTCCTCAAGCCAACTTCGGTCAGTCGTCTCCTTGTGGTTTCTCTTGATGGCACTGGATGTCTGGAAGGAGTTAAGTGGCGTTGAATCGATGCTAGCGACGTTGTTGGTGCCGAAGGGGCCACTCTTCTGATTGCACGATCCTCGCGATCATTTGTGTTCCTGGGACGTCCTGACCCTCCGCGACGGTACACTCTACCTCTGTGATCCACTGTTGCCAACACCGAGCAACTACCATATCGCTCCGACCGAGGTGGCGGCCGATACGTCTATTCGACCAACCTGCTTCTCTGAGGCCTATTATACGGCCCCTATCAAAGTCCGTCAGCTGCTCGTACTGCCGCCGGTTACGTCTTAGAGGCATCCTAAGTCTCAATATCGTCTATCAAAGTCATCAGATTCGTTTGGATAGCCGTACGGCGCTCGTACTCATGCTTTTAAACTCTCCCAGTTGCGCAACTAATATGCGCATAGCACACTTAGCCTTGTCTCATTGGCTTCGAAATTTTAATCATTTGCATATCTCTTACCAGACTACATTCTTGCCGAGTTTCGTGATTGTAGCTTGATTTCTTCTGGGTGCATATATTTTTTTGCGACAGAGTGTATATATACACTAATCAAATTAATTACTTCATTCATAAACACTGTAATTAATTCCTTTTCAGCCATTAATATTCGAGGCCAGGTGAGGAGAATTTTGAAAGTTATTAAAAAGTATATGCGCTTTTTTTTAACGAATAATTTTTGTAGTCTGGAATATTCCTTTCTAAAAAAAACACCTACTCTTTTGTGCTTTCTGTATAATTTTTACTATATATGCATGTATTTTTATTCTTCGTGCTGTGTATAATTACATAGTATGAAGAATCTATATAGTTCGCTAACTTTATAGCAAAGCTACATTGAAAAATAGAATTTTATAAATATTTTTGTGATGAGACATCTCTATATATAAAAATAGATGTTGTGTATATGACCTTTCACCCCAACACTGTTCTACAGTT
This sequence comes from Trichonephila clavipes, assembly GCA_019973935.1. Lineage (NCBI taxonomy): Eukaryota > Metazoa > Arthropoda > Arachnida > Araneae > Nephilidae > Trichonephila > Trichonephila clavipes. The sequence goes on from BMAU01003239.1 coordinate 85,830, forward strand.
CACTATGAAAATTGGCATGTATATATATTTTTGTGGAGAAGAATTTTGTGCTATCCTGTTTGTTGCAACTCCCCCTCCCAGATGACACTACAGTAAATCAACTTTTCCACCGTTAAATCAACCATCAAGTTGCCAACAGAGCCAAGAATGATGCCAACTTGGTTCTATCATCAACACCTCGCTATGTTTCCTTTGAATCATCCTTATAATGTAAGGAAAGGTGTTGCTTGCGAATATTACTATTTTAACATAAAATAAATACAACAGAAAGTAATACTAACGTATTACGCATCCAAATATAAATTACTTACACTATTTTAAGCATTCATTACTCAAAATTTGAAACAATGTGTTACTTTTGCTGAGCAAAAATCAGCGTAGAAAGGTGTTTTCGAAAATCGACCCACAAGAGGGTTACGGTGCGTTATAAGTAAAAAAAGTACTTTTTATCAGCTATTAGATCTACAGACTTAAAATTTAACAAATATGGTTCTTTTGTTCAGCTTCGATATGCAAAAAGCTTCTATTTTTGTTTAATTTGCAATTCACTTAAAATTAACTCATTAAAAACTTCTTTGTCCTTCAATCTGTATTGCTTAATTTTTCAATTCACCTGTGCGAAGAACGGGTATACAAGCTAGTATAAATACAGTCGAACCTCCATATAACGAACCTCTATATTGCGAATTTTTCAATATAGCGAACTTTTTCCGGGAACCAAGAACATTTTACTATTTTCTTCGTAAAATAACCTCCCTATAGCGAAGTGCATTTTCTATGTAACGAACTTTTTTTCTTGTGATTCAATTTTTTTCTCCTTGTGTTTTAGGCATTTCTGGACATTTCAATTCTCTTTTTTAACACATTTTATGGTGGTCATAAAGGAAGTTTTAGTGCATTGCAAAGATGTGAGTATATTAAGAAATAAAACATTTTTTCAATCAAAAAAAAACTCAAGTAAAATTAACAGATTTTATGAGTAATTAAATTTAAGGATGCATGTGGTAATGTATGCTTAAAATTACTTGTATGTTTTAATTTTAAAAATGTCCTCAAAATTCATTAATTTTAATTTAAAATTATTTTCTTAATGTTAAAATACAATATATTTATCGATATTCTTTTTCTTGTTGTCCTTAAAGTTTTTCTTTCTTTCTTTTTCTTTTTTTTTTTTTGATAGTTAAGATATATAAAACACTTAAATATTAATTTACAAAAAAAGTGTAAATGAATACTTTTTTCAATGTGTATAATATTTATGATTTAAAATTTGTTTTATGTGGTTTATAAAGTATATTAAATGATGAATCTCTATATAACGAATTTTCCACATAACGAACTTTTTTTCGGGATTTAGTGACTTTGTTATACACACAGAGGTCCGACTTTATATAAGAAAAATCATAAAAGTAAGTTACAGAAAAAATAATTTTACGTTCATTTAATTCAGTTTGATTTAAAACAGCATTGAAAATAGATCACTTAATGGTGTTACATCACAAATCATCGTACTGCCTTTTTTTAAATTCGTAAAAGTAGGATTTTTAAAATTTTAACTTGAGATAAAAAAAAATAAGTTTCACGTTAAAAGAAATTTTTTGAAGTTTGTTTTTATCAACAACTTATTTAAATTCAACGAAAGCAGTAGATTATGGTTAAAAGTTTTGCACGCATCTCGAATAATATTAAGCAATAATTCCGAGAAAAATTCTGTAAAACTTACCTGTAAAACCAGATTTGCCACCGTGTCGTTTACAGTGTAGCAATATCTTCAGGAACTCTGAAAATGTATATTCATAGCTTTCTGTTTATTTTTAAAGTTTAAATGTGTTTAATATTCTTGTACTTTCTTCATATTTGCCCAATTTTAATAACATACGCTGTCTTATTATTTTTAAATTCTATGTAATAAAAAATTTGCCTGGAAATTTTGGATTATATTCTTAAAGTTTTCGAAAATAAAATAGAAGAAAAATATATTGTGAGAGAACTATCTTTCCTTTAATAGAAACGTATTTATAAGGATTTTAAGGAACAGATTTTTACAAAAAAAAAGCTTTCATAAAAATAAGGAACACCCGTACTGATAATACACATCTTTGTCACAATTTCGATACTTTCACCTGTCACTTTTCAACAATTTTCACCAATCAATTGTACCACACCAATTTTCAAACACCTGCTTACACCAATAATGAACTTAATTTTCAAAAATATGTTGTTAGAGAGATAAAATTTCTCTTGTGATTCAAAAAGGATTAAAGTAAAATTTGTATAAAATTTAAGAAATTTTTTAATCAATTAATTGATTTATTAATAGTAAGTAATACATAATCAGAAATTCAAGTATGTAAATTGAAATTTTTTAAAAAAATTATTATGAATTTTAGGGCAATTGTGAAGCTGTCGTGTTTAATATGAGAGCCATTTTCCAGAAATTAGTTTTTTTCTTGATATATATTTTTAGTTCCTTACATTTTTCCTCTTTAAATTTTGAAAATTATTCGTGAAAATTATTTTCGTTGGTATGACATGCGAAAAAAAAAAAATTTTCTTAGCGTTTTGATAAAATTTGAGTCTACTTTTAAAAATTTCTCTTTTTGTTCCCGAAAATTGACAAAATCAAAAGGAGCATGATACAAGAATGGTGAACTTTCGACCCCGGACCCCCATGAAAAATTCCTGTGTGTGCTACTGCATTCAATACATTATTATTTTTAGGGGGGCGCGATAAAAATTATGATTGAAAATTGGGTCGCCAGTAGTGAAAGTTTGAAAACCACTGGGTTAGGGGAAGATGGGTAGAAAATTGGCCAGGTATTTTACCATTAAATTTATTAATTATGTGTTTTGTAACAATAAAACAAAAATGTATTTCCTACAAATATAGAAACATAATAAATGAAAATACATATAAAAATAAATAAAATTCTAAGTTAGTATATTTACATTTCAGATCATACAGTATCTTCTGTATTTCCAATTTTCTGCCTTTTTATCAAGAAGGCATCTAATGTAATTTGCGTTTTCCTTTTGCGCTCTGTAAGAAGCTATTGGTAAGTGGATAAGGCATCCATAATGCCCCGTCTTTCCTTTGGACTCCAGGCAAAATTTGCTCTCCTGCTTTTTTTTTCTTGTTGCTTTATTTTCGTGTTTTTACCATCATCCATGATAAAAACTAAAAATCATAATATTTGTCACTATAGCAATCGTTATATTATATAAATTTATACAGACAATAACGTTAACAAATGTTTGAAACGATAAAAATATGTTCATATAACACCGCTGGAAAGAAGAAACAGATAAACTTCTTCGGATATCGGGAAGCCTACCGCTGTGTGTAATTTCGGGGAATCCCTAAATTGAAATAAGTAATGTGTGTAACAATACCGCAATATAAATATATATATAAAGAGTAAGAATGTACATGATTATTTTGGATGACAATACAATAATTTAATTATAATTAATAAAAATTAATTTTGATTATAACTAATTATTTAAAAAATTACAAATACAGCCACGTTGGCGACTTAGCGACCCTTTTGGCGACTATGTTAAAATTTGAAAAAGTTTTTTTCTCACGTGTTAAATAAAGCATTCAGTTGAAAGGAAATTTTATATACACGATTGTTTTGGAGGACAATACGATATTTTAATGATAATTAATAAAAATTAATTACCACTTAATGTTGTGATTCTGTCATATGTATATACATATTTATATTAATTGCAACCATTTAATAAAAAGTAGCTAAAATAAATTTTTTCTTGGTTGATCTAAGTAGGAATTGATTTAAAATTTTTTATATTACTTATTTATAACAATAGCGTTGTTACAACAATGCAGGTGAATGTTGAGTTGTATTTTTGAATGTTTTTAATTAATATCTTTTTAACTAATTGCGATATCGGACCGAATTGTGAATCTAAACCATTCTCGAATTTACTTGAACCCACACAAAATATTTCATCGAAATCGGTCCAGTCGTTTAGGAGGAGTTTAGTGACAAACACACACGCACAGAAGATTTTTATATATAAAGATATATATATACTCTGCATTCTTTATAAAATTATTCAATCGTCTCAAGCGTTTATACAGCGTAACCATGGCAATAGAACTAGCGTACTTAAATCAGTCACGTGTCTATAATGTTGAAAGCTTAGGTGAAGATTTTTGCGTGGCGTTTTCAATTAGTTGATGTAAATGTAAAATACATATTCTACGTTGCAAAAAAAAAAAAAAAAAAAAAAAACGCAGAATTAATCGACAAGGATTCATAATTATGAGAAAAAATGTAATTATGAAAAAAAAACATTTTTTTCTGTTTTTTATTGTTTAAACGTTACAAACATTTCCACATTATCAGATGTTAGCAAAAGTTCATCATCGAAAATATTACCTACGTATTAGTTAGTCACTAAAAAAATGAACTTGATTTTAGAATATTATATTTATGTTTTCCATCCTCTTTGACAGGAAAAAATTGAACTGTAAATATTTAGCTCATTTTTATGACTGCATATGCAATAACAACAATATTTAATAATGGTTTCATTTAAAATAACATCTAAAAACATTACAAGAATATAATATATAATTAAACATGTGCTGTAGACATTCTTCTTTAATTTGGTAAAAAAAGAAAAGACTTGCAAAAAAAAAAATTCAAAAGAAATGCTATAAAAAAGAAACTGAAGGAAAAACGTATTAAATGCCTTAAAAAAAAACCTTTAAAATAATTGCTAAGAAACGCGTTTAAAAAAATGATTTCTCTTATCATGCTATTATTCCGTCATCTGGACAACAAAGTATTAATCCACATGGTTGCAAAAAAACTGCTATAATATAAACATTTTTGTAAATAATTATCGCTGATGATTATACCAGAGATATTTCAATCAAATTTTATCGTCAGATATAAACAATTTCCGTTTTGAAATTTTCCAGAAAAAGAGAAATGACAACATTGTATAAGCATACATGAAAGGTTTTCGATTTTAATCTTATTATAAGAATTTTAACGACACGTATATAAATAAGAATTTTTTTTTCACAGTGATGTAAATAATCAGTAATATTTAGAAATATCACAGAAAACTTTTTAACAAGAATTTTTTTATTTTATTTTTTGAGGTTGAATTTGTAAAAATTAACTTATCCTTATATTTTTAAAAAGTGTAATATTTTTAATTCCAGAAAGACGTCAAAATATCGAGTAAAACTATAACGTGATTATTTACTACTCGATAATTATCAGGAAATATACATGAAAAAAATACACTTTATTTTAAGCAAATGTTGCTTAATTACTTAAATGAAAAACAGTTGCTTTTTAAAATACTTCATTATTATTATTATTTATTTATTTTACTTATTTATTTTTGTTTTCCTTTTCCTTTTATATTGCTAAAATATCTTTAGACTCTGAAAAAAAATAACAAAAAAAGTGAAATTAATAATAACAAAACTAATAATACCAGTAAATTCCTTTTTTTTTATTGAAAAGAATTATAAAATCCCCATTCACCACAAAGTATCACACGGGGCTTACAGAAGTAAGTATTAAATTCCTTTAAAAGAGAAATACTTGAAATGGAATTTAAACGTTCAGAAATGACATAGAACCTATATATATATATTCGAAATTCCCCTTTAACCACACTCTAATTAAAGTGCCAAAAGTCAGGGTATACAACAAGTAGCTGCCGCCGGAACAGCCGGAAAAATGATACGGGGCCCCCAAGTTATAGGGGCCCAACATGTGTTACATTTTAACACTTTCAAATAAGTTTTTGTGTGTGGTTCAGCAAATTTTTACTTGTTTTCTAAAAAAGGGCCTCTAATGCATTAATTCTCAACCCCCAATCCGTGGATCAAATGGTGCCGGGCCGCCTAAAGAACATTAAACTATTGTCATTTTATTTAAAGTGGTACATTTCTCTCGGATTTGCGCAACTTTCCACGGAAATCACTTTATATTCCACGTTAAATCACTTTTATTCATTTTTGGTGTAACTATATTTAATTCTGAAGGCATATTTAAATGTAACTAAATTAAAATTGTTAAATCAAAACAATCTAAAATATAAACAATCAACGTGCCCCACCCTCAGCGGGCCGCGGTAAAATTATCAAACGTTGACCGGTCCGCAGCTATAAAATGTTGCGGAGCACTGCTTTAAGGTATTTTGATTCAGAGCCCTCTCAGGACTAGCTGCGTCAGTGATATGCAAATATCAAAAAAGCAGTTGCATCATGAAAGAAATGTTTAAACTTAACAAACTTCTTTTTGTTAGGCTTACTAATTTCCCGTAAATTCCATAATATTATTAGCGATTCATCACCGTCTAATTACTCAAAAAATCGCCAGATGGCGTTAGCTAAATGAAATGTTTTTCCCATCTGCTTTCGGTGAAGGTGATGCAATCTCGGTCACACTTTCCCCATGCGTAAATGAGAGGAAATCGTCCATTGGTGTTCCATATTTGGCGCTAATTCGCTTTTTTGATACTTATAGAAATAAAAATACATGCATTTAGAAATTGAAAGTAATAAATTATATATAAACTGATTTAAAAGAGAATGATGATCAAAAAACGAGCTTTACTTTTCTTTTGATGACATCAATAAACTTTGTTTTTATTTCTTGAGACTTCTGTTAAAAAAAATATATATATTCTTTACTCAGATAAGTGCGGAAAAAATATGCGTTTAATTTATTTTATATTTATTATCAAGTAATCAACCTTTTTTTTGTAGTTCTGTTCAAATATTTGTTGTAAATAATAAACCTTTCTCGTATAGATTGTATCCTTAACATCCCCTTTTCTTACATCTATGTAAAGCATACATAAAAAATACAATTATGAGAAAATAATAAAATGTATAGGCTAATTATATTAAAAACACATGAAGAACTAGGAAAAAAGAACGGAATTTAAAAGCAAAAAAAAATCTGTCTCTGTCATTCTTAACACATTATATAATAATGCATACATAATTATCAATATCCTAAATTAAATAAGAAATAAATCATTTTAATGAACATAAATGACATGGGGAAAATGACATCAATGTGAACGTTATCTACACCTGTACGTGTCATAAGCATCAGCTGAACCCATATTGAGAGCTGCAAAATATTTATTGTTTATGGTACAATTGCTCTAAAACAAAACAAAGATATTTGGTACAAAAACCAAGACTATGTCAAATAATTTATAGCATTTTTTTTTTTTTTTTTTTTTTTTTTGCTTAATGTAATAAATCCAATTTTACGGTACAAAAGGAGTCACTCAAATATTTGTAGAATATAAATGTGTGCACCCGGATTTATTGTCTTAACTCATCTTTTAAGAAAAATAAAAATTAATTATACGTGTTTCACTTCATAAAATATTGGAAAATATTTAAGTTATTTATATATACAGCAAACTTCTCTATACCCAATGTACATAGGACCTTAAGGGAACAGATTACCTTAAAAATGATCAAATATTTTGCAAGTTAGATATAACTTGTTTTTTTCTTCATTTTAATTGTTCAACTTGTGTTCAATTGTTCAATACGTGTACAAATTTTCGAAGCTCTAGCTGCATTATTTGGCAAGTTATTTAACTTTTTGTAACAGTATGCCGAAGTGAAAACCGAAACTAGAACGCGTGACATCTGCCTTTAGCTCTTGCATTTATTTTACTGACGGTTCTTTCTTGTGTTTTTATTTCCCACGATAATTGTGTATTTTAAATATGCTAAAGTTTTTTTTCTATACATATATTCAATATAAAGGTTTTAAACTTTCTTGATTGTTTTGAACAGTATGTTTGTTGATTCTGCGCATGCAATAAAGATTTATGTGATTATTTTTTTTTAAAAATCTTCAAAGTTAGATATAACTTGCTTTGTTTAATTGGTTTGTATATTATTTGACGCGAAAAAATGTATGAAAATAAAACTGTCACTCTTAATACCATTATTATGCACATAATTGTGAGGAATACTTCTAGAAGTATTAAAAAAATTGTTAAAATGTATTAAACTTTGTAGAAATTTTATTAGTATTGAAATATTTTTTTTTAAAATTTAAATAATTGTTTGTTTAGAAATAATATTTTCCTTCTGAAATGCATGTTTCATGTGTGTACAAATAGGGTACATGAGAAATATATAAATAAAAAAAAAAACGTGTACAGGGTACCATGTCCCCCAAAATACATTCGAGTACAATGTGTGGACAATTTCTCAGCTCATCAATTGAAAATTGCCTACAAAATCATCGAAAATAATAAAAAAGGATTTCGAAAATAATTAAGAAAATTAAAAAGAATTCATTAAATATACATATAAATGGGAAAAAATTAATTATTATTAGAGTGTTTACTAAGTTCATTTTCAATAAGCATAAAATGGAAAGATTCAAAATAATATAGCTTTAATTCATATGTGTAATAATTTTCTTAAACACCATGTGATACACCTATTAAAAAAGCTTATTTCTACTATCAAATGTTACATCTGTGAGTTTCTTTTAAGCCGGAATAAATATTTTTGCTATGACATATCCTAAGAATTAAGCTGATTGTTCGAGGCAAAACAACAAACAATGTAAGAACAGTTCACTAATTCTTAGAAAATAGAAAATTATTCAGTAAATAATTATCGAAATATAAGCAACAGTAAATAATTTAACTTGTGTATAATTGTAGTATTATATAAGGTAGATATTATAAGAAATGTGTGTGTTAAAAAGTATTCTAATTAAGACAAATTGTGTAAGATTTCCACAGTCGATATAGTTATAAAGCTTGTAATAATTGCTTAAAAGATTTTAAAAAATTCTATTTTTTTTAAAGTGAAAATTATACGTATCAGCAATAAAAAAAATATTGCTCAACAATAATTAAGCAGCATTACTCTGAATTTTTCGGCATTTTGTTTTAAAAATTTTAATACATGTATTTCTTCACATAAACTCTATTTTAATATTCTTAAGTTTTCAAACGAAAATTCTAAACATTGGTATTTATCTTTTTCTTTTGGTTTTTAACGAATTTTCTGAAAAAAGGAAACAATTATTTCTTACCCTTATTTCAGAAATAATAAAAAAGACTTCTCTCAACATTCACTATATATGTTTAATGTTGACGAGGATAATTTGAGCTTATTGAAACAAAAAAATTTCAATGTACATTTCTCTAGTAATTATAAAATGTGCCTCTTTGAAAAAATCTTCATCTCGCTATCAACGACAATAAGCAAATCAAATGTACAGCATTAACAAAATTTAGGAAAACAGTTCGTTTAAAAAAAATGAAATTATTCATTTAAAGGAGTTAAATAACTTGTTCTGCCTTAATAAAGAAGTTTATTAATGCGATAGACATTAATTTAACTTCAAGTTATATAACGGAAATCAATAGTAAATTATTGTGTTGTGTGTGTGCAGTTTAAATAGTCAATATACAGTCTGTAAAAGTAGTAAACATATAAAGATTTGTCTTTGATTGAATACATTGAAGTGTAAATCATGCTATGAAAAATTGATCAATGTAAAAAGGTAATAAGCGAAAGAGGACCTACAGCATTTCAATTAAGATCATTTTTTAATATTAGGCATTTAAGAGGTGTTGGAATGATAAAATCTTATTTTTTTGACAATTTGAGATTTTTACACTTTCAAATTGAATAGATTTTAACCCTTCTAAAAATACTTTACATTAACCTCTATGGGAATTAGAAGCCCTTAAAACCTATTTTTAAATAATCGTTGAAACTGGGCCAGGCCCATTTAAATGGTGAAAAATGTAAACAAAGTACTTCGTTTTTGCTTACAAATTGAACGCCTGATATAAACCAAAACATGTATATTTTATTGTAAATTGAGCTTTTTATTTTTTTATTTCCTAGCCGATTAGAAGTTTCACTGTATACATTAAAATCAATTTATCTCTAAATGTCAATTTTGATGTTCGATGTGCCTTTTCTCAAAATCTGTTATGTGTATATATTTGAAATTTTTCAAACAATTAAAGTGCACCTTTCCCATTATACTGAAATGAGCTTTTAGCTATAATTTTGAGTTTTTTCATAATTTATACAATATTTTATCAAACATTGAAATTTGACCCATTTTTCACATAAAAAAATTTGTAAAAAATAAATTTTTGCGTTTTTTACAAAAAGCTCATTTTAGTATATATTAGCCATCATTAAAAAATATATAAAAAATTCGCGTACCCGTAAACAGTAGTTTCTCAGAAAAGGTACATCGAACATTAAAATTTACATTTTGAGATAAATTGATTTTAATGTATACAGTGAGACTTCTAATCGGCTAGGAAATAAAAAGTAAAAATCTCAATTTACAATAAAAGATACATGTTTTAGCTAATACTACACGTTCAACTTTTAAGCAAAAACGAAGTACTTTGTTTACATTGTTTGCCGTTTAAATGGACCTGGCCCAGTTTCAACGATTATTTAAAAATATGTTTTAAGGGCTTCTAATTAACCTAGAGCTTAAAGTAAGGTATTTTTAGAAAGGTTAAAATCTATATAATTTGAAAATGTAAAAATCTCAAATTGTCAAAAAAATAAGATTTTAGCTTTCCAACACTCCTAATGATCTAAAAGTGACTGCGGTAATCTAGCAGTCACGGCCTTGAACTCATGGCCGGCGTTGTCGAGTCACGGATTCAAGTCCTTCTGTCACTGAAAACCCGCTGTGCAGAGGGGCTGTTGCACGTTAAATCTGTCGTGGATCAAAATCCCCACTTTCCTGTAGTGTTGAGTAGAGTACCTGATTTCCATTCCCGGGAAATCCCAGGATCATAACAGTTATAATTTCCAGGATTCCTGGAAATGCATAAAAATTTGAAACAACTAAGGACAAATTATTTTTAATTGATATAGAATGTCGTGAGCTTTTAAAATTTACTTCATTACAGGGTAGCGTGAGGACTCACTCAGCTTTTTGCCAAAAGGCATTTTATTCCAAATTAACTAAACAAAACATTATATTCATTAGTAAATTGTTAATTTTCATAGCCTTTCGCTGAAGAAAAGTTATATGGCCGTTTAAGGTTTCAGGCTTCTGCTTAAGGCTCTTGGGCGCAGATGTCTCCGCAGCTCCTTTCGCCGTTATCGTCCAAAGTCTATTCACTCAAGCTGTTGCTCCGCAGACTCCAGTATTCTGTCTTTCAAAGGTCATGGAAGTTCCTCTTCTTTGGTCCTTGAGATGCAGTTGCCCCCGCAATCTCTATCGAGAGCCTTCGAAGAAGAAAAACTGATGCGGAAGGTAATGCAGAAGATTGGAGGAAATCCTCGTCAACTTACAAGCCGACCCTTTAAACCCCCCTCCCCCAGTAATCTCTGATTGGAGAGCGTAGCGGATCTGCATATGGCTCTCCTCACCTTCATCTCAACTCCATTAGTTCTTTGAAATAATAGGTCGCCGTGTCTAACTTCGTCGTCTATATAGAGAGCCATAAATAAGTCTCTCACTTTGACACTGAAGACACCCTCCAGGATATGTCTTTTTCACAACAGGCTGACACTTCTTTTCATTCAAATAGTTCACGATCCAAATGTGCAAGGGGACCCAACAATGGATACTGTTCAAAAAAGCGTCCTTCCTATAGATCGTGGTGCCCGAACGTTATCTGAGGGTCAGAGATGGATGAGGTGTGCTTTCAACATAGCCTCCTTTAGAATCGGTGAGACATCTATTTTGCCTCAGGCATGAGGGAAAAATTCATGGTCTCCTTTGGAAGATTACAATGTTCCTTCTGGGCAATCCACTCACCCTGTTCATCTACGTTTACAAGTATTGTCGCGGGAAGTCTTCTTCTAATGAGCCGAAGCCACAGTACCAATGATAATTAGATAAAATATTCATAAATTCAAAAATTTACTCATTTATAACATAAATTTATTATATAGAGGTAAAAAAATACAAATGTAAGGTATGTTGATTATTCATCTTTTTAAAGTATAATTTAAGAGAAAACCGAAGTCCGAAATTTATTCTTTTACCTCTCAACGTAGTTCGTTACCACTCAACGCTGATGTTGGAGGAATTGTTTTGAAACCTACTCCCAGTTTTATAATATTTGATTATCTATTTTATGTTCAGTTAAAAACTGCATTTCCTGCTTCAATACCTTGTGAAAGCTAGAAATATTTCAATTGAGCAAAATAGGACCTTCGTTTTTAAATGGATCGCGCTATTTCTTATTTTTCGTCCAGGGTTAAATATTCATATTACAAAGTTTAAGTGCTGTTTTCTAAGTGCGAAGAGTCAGAAAATAATTCGTATGCCTAGAAAAAAAGTGCTTTATCATTTTTTATTTTGACTTGACTAATCGGTTTTTAGTTGGTGAAATATCAGCAGAAATTGCAGAAATTTCATGCTTTCTCCAAAATTTAGATTCTGCATTAATCCAACTAATCTAACATTGCAACTCTCATTAATACTTTGGACTAGAGAATAGTTTATGCTCTTAGCTAATTCAGAATGTTTTATAATGAATGTAAATAATATCCAATAATAAAAGTAAGGCATTAAACTCTTTTGACAGTTAGCAAAGCCGCGTTTCGACGGCACAGTTTTTCTAGGCCAATTTTTACTGGCTTCACAAGCTTTCTATACATAATTGTAGTCAAAGTTTCAAATTCTACAAAAGCCATAATTTGTTCTTTAATATCAATTAACGCTTTTGAAGTTGTTGATTTTATCACTAAAAATCGTTCAGGAATTGATTATTTCAGCCATGTGTCGTTTCCGGGAGTTCTCGGGAACATAAAAGGTACGAAAATCTTACAACTTCCCGGGAACCCTGGATTCCGACTTCCCGGGAAAGAAACTCTAGTACTGAGTGAGTGTGTGTATATTTACGTCGCCCTATTAAGCTACACGAAGGGCCACTGGCAACGGACCTCGTAATTTTGAAACTCGGTCAAGAGCCGAGAGCGACACCTGAGCTGGCACCTTCTTCTCCTAACTACCACATCACACTAACTGTCGGACGTTTGAGCCTCGACATGTTTTACGTACATCGGCCCCTTCTACATGGTTGAATCTTCAGCGACAGTAGGTTCAAACTCTTGGCATGCCAGTCACTAGTCAGTGATCTTGACCACTAGGCTACCGCGGCAACAGAAGTAGAGTGAAAGTTAGAAGGTTGGGATGCCTGCTCAGGTGATGTCCTCGCCATTTGATCGTCGATTAAAATTGCGAAGTTCGTCACTAATAGTCTTCGTACTGATTAAGTGTGCTGCGTTAAAACACACACACACACAATCATTCGAATATGATCTACAAATATATTTTCCACTTAAATTAAATAAATATGCAAACTCACCACAACTGGTTTTTTATTACCTTTAATACAAAAGTTTATCCACAGCTGATAGTAATTTTTTAATTGTTATCATAATATGAAAATAATTATTAAATCGCAGTAATTTATTGCTTGTTCCTTTTGGTTTTCCTCTAATTTTCTCCTAGATAGACATTTAAAACAAACAAAAAATCAAAGGAAATACAAACATATCAGGAGTACATTTTATTGCATACTTCTAATGCAAGGAAACATCAGCAAGTTAATAGCAACACAAAAACACTATCGAACGTAAATGATTCACCAAACACCTAAGTTCCAATTGGAAAGTAAGGTTTGACAAAACTCGAAATTATTAAACAATTATTTTGAAAGTAAAATTATTTTGTTATTTTACTTTTTGTCGAAAGAGATAATGTATTTTCACATTTTATTTCCATTTCATAACTGACGCAAATATTTGTTTAAGATATTATTCTTGTGGAACTGTTAGACCGTTCATTTTAATCAAAAGGCTTATCGTTACACTTCCCATTCATGTTTTCCAAGACCTTATCTTTTTCCATTATCGTTCATTTCAGAAATCTCCATTATTTTGTTAAATATCATCTGCTAATACTTCCTTAGTTTTAACAAAATATTGTTTTTTCTTAAATTAATCTCAGATTAATATTTTTACTGATTGTAAGATATAGTTTTAAGTCTTAATATTTTAAAAGAATATATTTACTATTAAATAAATGCTTCGAAAAGTTTTAATTATTGATTTATTTAAATGTATATTCATTAAAAAAATATCAGTCACATTAAATCAGTTTTTAATCTATATTTGAAAATTCAACGTTTCTAAAAAAACTTCTGGAATAGTAGTAGATAATTCATCATTATGTGCTAAAAAATCATTTTTCACTTTATTTAACACAAATCTAAAGTCTACAAAAATAGTTAATATTTTTTATTAGTTACATTATATCTGGGAAATATCGTAAATGAGATATGCAATATTACCTGTAAAAAAGGAGCAAAAACAAAATATAATTAGACTAAAATATTAAGCCTCTATATATAAAGCTTATGTACCAGATTTTGCCAATTCTTTATACCTCTTCTCGTAAAAAGAATTTTATTTATAGATACATTTTTTATAAGTAGAATTATTAGAGCATTTTTTGTTATATTTTAGGGAAATTTTATGAATGAAAATATTTGTGAGAATATTCTTTAAGGAATAAGGAGAAAACTTTAAAAAGTTTTTTGAAACTTAAGAATATTTTCAAAAGTTTTATTCAAAAAAAGTTTCCGGGATAAGGAAACTTTTACTAACAATCTGAAAACTCACATAAAATCATTCAATCGACTTTTAACATTCTAACCTTGGTTAATACATCGTGATTCAATGATCTGCTAAACAAAAATTAATAATTTCTGACTGAAAATTTACTAAAAATGACTCACATTGATCTTTCCGATAACTATCCATGGAAAAGTTAATATGTTACGAAATTTTATTATATAATTGGCAAAAGTTATTAACTTGTTCAATGATAACACAACAAGAAATATATCTCTGTCCTCCGGAGCTAGTTCCTTTTAAAATAAATATATTTTTAAGTCCTACTTTGTGGAATTTTTTAGGTCCCTTTCCGGTACTTATAAACACTTATTAACCAATAACTAAAAAGGGGAGAAAGATTATTCATTTAATTCACATGAAAAAGAATATTTAAAGAAAGAAATCACTGGGCTTTTTTTTAAAATTCGTTTGGGACTTCCAGAGCTGATCCCACTGCAGACCCGTCGTATAGAGGAAGGAGCTAATGCAAGTTAAGTATGTCGAATGTCGAAGTTCAAAGTCCTCCCGTTGGGGAAAGGGAAACAAGCTCTGGTCCCACTCTCGTCACTTGACCGTGGTTCAAAATTACGAGGTCCGTTGCCAACTGCCCTCGTCTTAGCGTGTGAAGCTAATAAACAATCTCTTACCCGAAGCTGCAGAACTAATTGGTTTTGTGTAAGTAGCGTAATCATGAAAATAAATAGATATTAAAGTTGTTTCTATTTTTTATGTCGTTATACACGAAACGTTTTAATAATTTGCAAGCAAATTATTTTTGTGATTTTTATACAAATATTTACTTAAAAGGGGACTATGTTAAGGCGTATAGAGAAATGAAAAAGCGTATAAATGAAAAACTTATTTATATTTAGCATAAGTTGAATTAGAATATAAATGTAAATTTGTTTTAAGAACATTATTACTAGAAAAAAATTATTTAAATGCGATTTTCGGCAAAAAATGAAGAAATAATGCCATATTTTAAAACATTTTCCTTTTTTGGAAAATGTTTCTGTGATAATATTTTGCCTTTATAGCTAGGGTTTCTATACAGGGGCTGAACAAGGATTTTTGAAAAATATGCGTAATTTTCAGAGTTATGATCAATTGAAATAATAACAGATGTTGTTTGTTAAAGTTTCCCTTCTCTCTTTGTTGTATTAAAATATGAATAAATCCACCCCTAAATTATATATTTCCGAAATCTTAGTTCGGGCTCTGTACAAATGTCTTAGAAATATATATAAGCAAAATATTTTTATTATAAAAGCATTTTAAATAAAAAAAACGTTTTTAAAATATTTTTTCTTTGTTTTTTGTCAAAAAATTGCACTTAAATAATTTTTTCTTGTAATAATATTCTTTAAACAATTTTATATGTATATTCTAATTCAACTGATACTAAATACCAAATAATTATCAATTGATATTTCTTTTTCAAAATCAAGGTTCCGAACATTGCTAGTCACTTTAAGAGGCTTTACATATAGGAGTTTATAAAAATGTTTTGAACAATAAATGATAGTTAATTTCTGCTTCATATGATGAAAAAGATAATGCTTGGTAATCTACTATTTAGTTTTGGATTATTAAAGGTATCCGATTACCCTAAAATTGTGACTTTTGTCAAAAATTGACAATTTCTATCATGATTTTATTTTATATGCCATCTTATTAGCTTCATAAAAATACCAAGTTTATTATTTTCCTTTCATTGGAACAAAAACTACAAGTGTTTTAGTAAAAGCAAATGCCACTACTTTAAGCAAGATGTCATTCTTTAAAATGCGTTTTACTCGAAATCTGGTTATTTGAAAATGATCAAATGGGGACAATAACTGCTCAAAAAGTTTTAAAAACGATTAACTGAATTTTTTTGTGTGTAAGTTCTGTATAATAGTAGAAGTGTTTTAACCTTCATATTTATCAATCACTGTTTTATTACAAAATTTACAGTCCCTTATGTGAATATAATCACGGTTTTTAAGCAATTTCCTATAATAACTAAGATAAAAGTGCTCTGGGTTTCGCAAAAATTAAAATATCTCTTATCCTGAAGGTCATTTCAAAAATTAATAGCAAAAAGCAACACATCAAAATTAAAAATTTCTTCATAAACTTTTTGCACAGAATGGGCCCCGATTATGTAATTTTCTGAACATTTTTGCCCTTTTTTTCCCCCATTTTAGTAATTCCCATTCATTTTCTCTTCTTAATTTTAGCATATTCTTTTTAAAATTCACTAAATAAATCTAAAAACCCCCAAAAAAATCCCTATAACTCCATTTTTTTTTAAAAAAAAAAAAGCTGTCGCAAGTAGCCGGACTAACTTCACTTAATTTACTACTATGTCATATGAACTAAATAGTAATACATGATTAAAAAAGTTCATATAATTTTATATTAATAATTGTTCCCGCTTGTCAACACCAGAACTAACTTTTTGCTAACTTCGCATTACTGTAAGCGCATGCGCAGATATTTTTGTTCCTAAGAAAATCAACTAGCTGTTGTGAGATCACTTGTTTTCTGCCATGTAGTATGTAGCTGTTTTTGTTCGCGTTATTAAAAAATATTTAAAAATGAAGCAGAGCGTAATGCTTGAATACTTACTAGATTAGAATTAGAATAATTTAGATGGATAAATTAGATTTCATTCGAAATGAACCACACCGATGCAGAACTAGAGTTTAGAAAATTTGAAATTAGAACGAACCCTTGACCACACCCTGTTTTTTGTTTCATGGTGCATCGGCCGGGAAGAGGGAAAGATTAGAAGGAAGAAAATAAAAAGGTAAGAAATACCTTTTATAATCTGAATAGAACTTTGATTGCTTTAGATTTGAAGATTTATATTGTGTGTGTCATATCTAGTAACTGTATTTTATAAAAAATGGATGACATAAAGAAATTGAAAAAAATTAGAGCTGTTACTCGTACAGCAGTAACAAAAGTTATGAATAAATTAGAAAAGGAATTTGATTCGCAATCTATTGATCTTTTACAGGAACATTTTGATTATTTAAATGAACATTTAAAACAATTAAGAGAATTAGATAATAAGATCCAAAATATTATTCAAGTAGAAGATGAATTCGATGCAGAAATACAATCTACATTCGGATATAATGAGAAAATTTCTATGTTGTGTTCTAAAATTAAAATTCAAATTAAAACTCTAACCAAAAGTGATCCTAGTGTATCATCACAAGCAACAGTGAATGTTCAAAATGATTCTTTTAACAATTCGATTAATGGATCTTCTGTAAACTCTAACAAAATGTTAATTCTGTTCGTCTACCCAAATTACAAAATAGATAAATATTTCGGCGATCCATGTTTATGGTTAGAATTCTGGAATAAATTCCAAAACTCTATAGACAAAAATGAAACATTGACAAAAGTAGATAAATTTTCGTATTTAAAATCATTATTAGGAGGAGCGGCCGGTAATGTAGTAAACGGTTTTGCATTATCTGATGATAATTATGACAATGCTTTGATATTATTAAAGAAAAGATTCGGAAGGGAAGGAATCGTGGTTAATGCACACATGTCGAAACTGTTGAATCTTTATCCTGTAAAGGATTCAAATAACGTGATTGGATTAAGAAAGTTATACGATATTTGTAAAATTCAAATTAGAAGTCTAGAGTCACTTGACGTAACATCTGGAATGTACGGTCATTTACTGCAGCCGATTCTTCTTAAATTACTACCAGAAGATCTAGTCTTAGATTTTAACAGAAAACAATTAGGAAAAAAGAGGAAAGTACATTCGATGTAATGGAACTGTTGCAATTTCTAAAAATAGAAATCGAATGCCGTGAATCAGCAAATCTGCTAAGCGGCTCGAAGGGGGAAAGGAAAAAATTTATCCCTCATAATTCTAAACACATGCCAATCGTGTCAGGCGATAATCAAAACATTTCGTGCAGTAGACAGAACAAAAATCATATTCCATTGAACAGTAATTCATCAAGAACCTTTGAGTATTTCACGCCAGTCATAGAAAAAAAAAAAAATGTATTTACTGCGATAGCGATAAACATGGTTCTGAATTGTGTGATGATTTAAGCGTAGATGAAAAGAAAGAGATTTTGAGAAAGCAAGGGCGTTGTTTTTTATGTTTAGAAAAAATCATAGAATTAGAGACTGTAAGAAAAAAAAAAAAAAGAAATGTGTAAATGTAATAAGAAACATAATCAATCACTTTGTTTTCAATCGGTTAGAAAAACCCGTGACCTTGATGTTGAGAATAACGTAGTGTCTGCAGTTTCTCACTATAACTATAATATTAAGAATAAAGAACCAGAAGTAAAAAACGCTGAATGTTCCGTACTTCTGCAAACGTGCACTTCATGCGTTCGTTCCCCTCTTGATGATAAACTTGAAACAGTTCGCCTCTTGTTAGACAACGGTAGTATGAGAAGCTTCATTACTCGAGAAATTTCTCGACAGCTTAAACTTCCTGTTGTTAGGAAAGAAACTTTATCTGTATATTCGTTCGGTGCTAAACAAGCTACCGAAAAAACATATAATGTAGTAAAAGTAATAATTGAGAATCGTGACGAACCGACTTTAAACATAGAAATTGAAGCGTTGGAAACTGATCAAATAACTGCAACTAATATACCCGTACCTAGTAATAATATTTCAAAGATAAATAAACAATTGAAAGGATTAAAGCTTGCTGATTGTTATGAATTTAGGAATAACAAGATAGTTATTTTAGTGGGTGCTGATTACTATTATGACGTCGTATTAAATAGAATTAAAAGGTTAAATGATAAACTAGTAGCTACCGAAACTTTGTTCGGTTGGTGTATCCTAGGCAAAACTGAGATGACAAACACAATCCTGGGAATGAAAATAGTCGTTGAAGAAAAATTAATTTCAGATGATTTAACTAAATTTTGGGAATTAGAAAACTTAGGCATTGAGGCTAACGCTACAGAGAATATTAGTGATGATGTAACCCTGAAAGAGTTTGAATCTGGAATTTCATTTTCCGACAACAGATATAGCGTTAGGCTCCCTTGGAAACCGGGAATGAAAGAACAGTTGCAAGATAACCGTACGGTTGCCCTTAAAAGATTCAGGGGACTACAATCAAAATTTCTTAATGACCCTTTTCTTTTTTAATGAATATAGAGCTGTATTAGAAGAACATAAATCTGAAAATATAATTGAGAGTGTGACGAATGAATTAAAAGGAAGATAAAACAATATTTTATTTGCCGCATACGGCAGTTATCCGCGAAGATAAAACAACGAGTAAATTGCGTATAGTTTTTGATGCGTCTTCCCATGCCAAAGGACAACTCTCCTTAAATGACTGTTTACATATTGGTCCCAATCTAAATCCTGATATTTTTCTTCTTTTAGTAAAATTTAGAGAAAACCGCGTAGCTTTCACCGCGGACATAAAGCAAGCCTTCCTTCAGATTCAACTTGATGAAGAAGACAGGGATGTCACCAGATTTCTTTGGAATGAAAATCCCAATGGCCCTGAAGAACTCATTCAAAGCTACCGGATGACTCGCGTGTTGTTCGGAGTAAGTTCCAGCCCGTTTTTACTTGCTGCAACGATCAAGCATCACCTGAAAAGGTATGTAGAAAAATTTCCTGAAACTTGTGAAATGTTGAATAATTCTTTATATGTAGATGATCTAGTTAGTGGTAGAGAGAATGTAGAACAAGCTTTTAAAACAAGTTTAGAAAGTGTCGATATTTTTAAAGGTGCAAGTATGATTTTAAGAAAGTGGCAAACTAATTCACCAGAGTTGCGTGATCGTTGGAAAGAAATTGGTATGGACATCGGCCAATCTGTTGAATCTAAAACTCAAACTTTGGTTCCTTCTAAAATTCTAGGAGTTGCATGGAATCCCGATCAAGACACTTTTTACTTTGACACTGGAGGTATAATAAAATTTCTTAAAAAACGAACGAATACTAAACGATGCTTGTTACAAGCTGCAGGTCGTATTTTCGATCCTGTTGGTTTTCTTAGTCCTTTTATAATTAGATTAAAGATTTTTAATACAAGAACTGTGGTGCTTGGGTTTGGATTGGGACGAGTTCTTTCCAAAGAACTTAGAATCTAGTTGGAATGAATGGTGCGAGGAAGTTCCGGAATTAAATACTTTCAGCATACCTCGCTACTATTTAGGTTATGCCCTTCAAAACGAAATAGATAACATTCAGATACATTGTTTTTCAGACTCCTCTAAGAAAGCTTATGGTACAGTAGTTTACCTCCGAATAGCATTAAAGAATGGGAAAACTTTTACCAATTTTGTAGCATCGAAGTGTAGGGTGGCCCCATTAAAAACAATTTCGTTACCCAGACTAGAGCTAATGGGCGCTCTACTTTCAGCCAGATTGAGTTATAAAATTTCCAAAACTGTTAACTATATAACATCTCGTTACTTCTGGACTGATTCATCTATTACTTATTTTTGGATCAAGGGATCTGCTGCTAGATTTAAACCATTTGTAAAAAACAGAATCAAAGAGATTCAAAAATATACTGATCCTATAGAATGGCGTCATTGCCCTGGGAAAGATAATCCCGCTGATTTGTTGTCTAGAGGTATGTCTGCATCCGAGTTACGAAGCAGTGAATTATGGTGGCATGGACCCCCTTGGTTAATACAGAATGAGAGTTCCTGGCCAAAAGCTTTGGATTTCTCAAAGGAGATAGACATTGAGCAAATAGGAAAATATGAGCTTCGCAAAGAAACTATGGTAAACTCAACGACTATAGAATCCCCTCCCGATAATAATTTAATCAAAAGATATTCTTCATTTGATCCATTAATTATAACGACTGCATGGTGTTTACGATTCGTCAATAATTCCAAAATTAATATTTCTGAAAGAAAAAAAAAGGATTATTTGAATACAACCGAACTGCGAAATGCTGCAGAAGTGTTGGTAAAATCTGTACAGCAATCTGAATTTAAATCCGAAATAAAGTGTTTACAGTTAAAACATCAAATTCCAAAGAACAGTAAGATTTTATCATTAAACCCATTCCTGGATAAGGATGGACTGTTACGAGTTGGTGGAAGATTAAAATTTTCAAACCTTTCAGATTCTCAGAAGCATCAACTGATCTTGCCAAAGACACACCATTTAACAGATTTAATTATAAACCATTTCCATAAAATATCTCTACATTCAGGTACTCAAACTACACTTTTTCTGATCCGCCAATATTATTGGATACCTTCTGGTCAAAACCGTGTGAGACGTGTAATAAACAGATGTTTGACTTGTTTTAAAACAAGAATCAGGACTGTTAACCAAATGATGGGCGACCTGCCCAAAGATCGAGTTGTACCATCTCGACCGTTTGAAAAGGTCGGGCTAGACTTTGCAGGACCAATAATTACAAAACCTAACCTAAAAAGATCTAGAGTAACTTTAAAATCCTATATTGCAATTTTCATATGTTTTTGTACCAAGGCTACTCATTTTGAAGTAGTGTCTGATTTAACTACGGACAGTTTCTTAGCTAGTCTTAGAAGATTCATAGCCAGACGATCAAAACCAGCAACAATTTGGAGTGACAACGCTACAAATTTTAAAGGCGCTAAAAATGTCTTAGATATCCTATTAAAAATATGTCAATCTGATCCTGTACAAAAATATAGTGCCAAAGAAGGTATAGAGTGGAAATTCATACCTCCGGCCTCACCTCATTTCGGTGGACTATGGGAAGCTAATATTAAATCAATGAAAAAAAATTCTATTAAAAGTGACTAAATCAACTGTTTTAACCTTTGAAGAGCTCACTACCCTTGTGGCGCAGATCGAAGCTGTTTTAAATTCACGACCATTGTGTCCTCTTTCTGCTGATCCAGCCGATCTTCAACCTCTGACACCTGGTCATTTTTTGGTGGGAGCTCCACTTTTGGGGATACCAGAACCTAGTGAATTGTTAACTAACATCTCTTTATCTTCCAGATGGTCCCTAATTCAGTCTCTTAAGAATAGGTTTTGGAAACGATGGAGCAAGGAATACCTGGGAGAACTTCAGGCCCGAAAGAAATGGAGGCTGCCTCTATCCAATCTGAAGCTTGGTCAACTTGTGATGTTAAAGGATCCTAGCAAGATTCCGATGGAATGGACCTTGGGTCGCATAGAAGGAATTCATCCTGGATCCGATGGTTTAGTCAGAGTCATCCGCATCAGAATGTCCAGAGGCGTCTTCACCCGAACTGCTGCAAGTGTCTGCCCACTTCCATTCGAAGATGTTGGACCACCGTCCAACGGGGGGGATGTTCCCGCTTGTCAACACCAGAACTAACTTTTGCTAACTTCGCATTACTGTAAGCGCATGCGCAGATATTTTTGTTCCTAAGAAAATCAACTAGCTGTTGTGAGATCACTTGTTTTCTGCCATGTAGTATGTAGCTGTTTTTTTTTGTTGCGTTATTAAAAAAATATTTAAAAATGAAGCAGAGCGTAATGCTTGAATACTTACTAGATTAGAATTAGAATAATTTAGATGGATAAATTAGATTTCATTCGAAATGAACCACACCGATGCAGAACTAGAGTTTAGAAAATTTGAAATTAGAACGAACCCTTGACCACACCCTAATATTTAATAAAATAATAAACACTGTTTATAATAGTTTAATGTAATATTAAAATACATATAATACAATAAAGTTTTATATATAGCTCATTTAATTAATCACTAAGTAGATATTTAATTTATTATAATGTGATAAAAAAAGCAAATCCTAAAGCTTATATTGTCGTTTTATAAACATATTTCCAACAATAAAAGAAACAGTAATTTAAATATATTAATCATTAAAAAGACATTAATTATTTTAATCTCGGATTACTTCAATTTTCAGCAAGAATGATGTTATATCGCTAACTTCTTCAGGCATGACTATTTTGCTTGTTGGAACCTGTTTCCCAAAACGTTCCACTTCAGTCATTGCAATGAAACACATTACAAAACTCCTTGTCTACAGCAAAAATTATTGGGTCACACGAGGAAAAACTCTCTTTGGAACCGATAAAAGTTTCACTGTTTATCAGACGTGTGTTAGAAATACAATGTTGCACAAATATTTTAAAAGTTTCACAGCGTATAAGCTTTTGTGAAATTCATAGAATAATAAATGAAACGTGACAGATGAATCGACAGCTGACCTTGACTGTGAATGAATAATGATCCTTGCCATAAAAGATGAAAGAAAAAACTCGGAATTTTTGAGTAAATTGATTTAAATTTAATGTTTTTTTTAATTTAATGGTAATTTAAAACTTTTTGGAAACTCAAAAAATATTGAGTCTTAGGCTGATTATTTAAAAGTTTTTTAATGTGATTTTGCATTAAAGGACTTCTTGTCAGTTTCAAAATAAAGCATTAATAAAATGCTAGGTCAGGATTTCGATGTTTGATATGAGAGAATCGGTACATATTATTTTCTGAACTGGTTCATGCATTTAAATTCAGAATCAGAATAAGGTATATTAAACATGTTGGTTTTTTGAAGGCCTATAATCTATTAGAAATCTTATAGTATCAAAAAATAGTATTAGTGATAAGATACTAGATAATAAGGAAGTATTTCTTATTATAAAGTTCCAGATTCGTGTAGGATAGGAGTTGGCAAAGCATGACTATTCAGACTTCTTGCTGTATGAATTATTTTAAAAAATAATTATATGTAATAAATATTATTGTTTTCCTATACTTCTCTACCAAAAATTTACCTTATTTGCATCTACAATTAAACATTTGATTGTCGAGAGATTTCTGTATAAAATTGTTTTCCATTGACAAACTGAATCAGTGAGAATATTAAAATTAGTTCTAAAACCAGTAAAAGTCTATTTTATTGGGGGAAATGCGGCCGTGGGGGGTGACACTCCTCCAATTCATTTCCAGTAATATTTGTACATTTTCGTATATGAGTTACGGCAGTGCTTCTCAAACTTTCAATATTTGCTACCCAATATTCAATCCTAATTTTCATCGCCCCTCACCTCACCTTCATACAATAACAATGTATTGTATTCAAGAAAACTATACTTTGACTCTAAAACTACAATACAACTTTAACCTTTTATGTGCCACCGGCGTATATAAGCACCCCACTCAGCCAAAGCGTTAACTGCCCCGAAGTACATATACGTCTTTCCGAAGTACGTTTTTTTTCTGGGCAGTGCTATCCATAAAATTATTCCAAAGGCTTTGGAATGCAATAAAAGAACGTAGACAGTGTTTTCAAAGGATTTACTTATTTCAGAGGACTTTCCTTTTTCACCCCCCCACCAATACATCACATACTTGCGCCTACGTGGAAAACGGTGGAATTGGGAGCAAGTCGCATAACTTTTAATCATCGAAGACCAAACTTGATTATGATTAAATTCTTTCTCATCTAATAACTTTTCTAAATGTTTGTTATTGATGTTTGATTGATTGATGTAGAAAAGGGATTCATTATAACCCGTACAAGTTATCAAGATGTGTTAAATCTTGTATATAATTTTATTTATAACAAGCCCATGGGGTCACTAGTAGTTGCTCTTAATATTGTGAAATTAATTGTAAAATACATTATGCAGTACTAATATACAGTGGTAAGCAAAAATTAAGGACGAAGTCAAAAAATTAGCATATCAACTGAACGAAGAGGCAGAGCGGACAGAAAGACCAATCAGGAGATTAAGTAAGGGGATGTACGGTAGCACATGCGCAGATATGCAGGTAAACGTAATGGGGGAGTGTCTGAGTAGTATAAAGCATGTTGTCGGTGTAAGATCAGTATTTCTGGCAAAGAGATTGCACACCGTATAGCAGTTAAAATCACACCGAGTTGCTGCCTCAGCGAGAAATGGCGAATAATCAATCTGTTAGACGACATCTGGATGCTTTTACCCGAGGTCGAATCATTGGGAATTGCTCACAGCACCATTTCACGACTTTGGAGACAATTTCAAACTACAGGAACAGCTATCCGGGGGTTCAGTAGTGGTCGTCCACGAGGAACCACACCCGCAGATGACCGGTACATTGTCTTACAGGCCAGAAGAAACAGGCGGCAGACAGCGGGAGAAATCTCTAGACACACGACACAGGCGACTGGATGACCGATATCGCGTTTTACCGTGGCCAGAAGACTGCACGGTGGTGGTCTGTTTGCACGACGCCCTGTACGGGTGTACCTTTAACGCCTGCCCATCGGAGAAGGCGTTCTCTGTGGTGCCGGGAACACCGGAATTGGAGAGACAATGAATGGGGACGAGTACTCTTTACAGATGAGAGCAGATTCAGTTTGAGTAGCGATTCTCATCGCATACTCATCTCGAGAGCGGGGAAGCCGCAATCATCCCTCGAACATCATTGAAAGGGACAGGTATGGAGGTCGTGGTGTTCTCGTTTGAGGAGGCATCATGCTTGGTACTCGTACAGACCTTCACATCTTCGACGCAGGTTCAGTCAACGGGACCCGTTATTGTAACGAGATTCTTCCATATGTGCGTCTTTTTTAGAGGTGCTATGAGTCTGCAGTTCCTTTTTTCATGGACGACAATGCACCATGTCATCGCACAGTAGCTGCCGAACAGCTCTTAGAGAGTGAGGATATTGAACGTATGGATTGGCCGGCACGATCTCCAGATTTCAATCCCATCGAGCATGTATGGGATTTTCTAGGCAGACGCTTGGCAGCTCTACCTTAACACCAGTAACGATTCAGGAGCTTCGATTGGCGCTGCAAGACGAATGGGCAGCAATGCCTCAACAACTCATTGACACCCTCATTCTCAGCATGGGTAGACGCTGTGAAACCTGCCTAGCAGTCAGGGGAGATCATATCCCCTACTAAAGACCGGATGTTTCTTGCTGGACACCCATCACAGGGATGTTTCGGCCTTCAGTCGCATTTTGCGCTCCATGCTACTTTTTCAATCAAGCTTCTTTTTATCCCTCTGATTTCTCTTTTAGTAAGTGTTGCTTACATATTACACATGTCCTTACGTATTGGGATCTTACGGTATAAATGTGTTGATTTGGAAAGCTTTTGTACAAAGTTGTATTGAAAAAACCGTCTCGTCCTTAATTTTTGCACACCAGTGTATTTATAAGTGTATTATATCAGTGTAAATATGTATTTTTTTATTATCTCAGAATGTTTTTGTCTGTTTACTTTCAGTAATTTAGTAATTTTTTTAAAGTAATCTTCTGCCTGTGACTTTTCAATATGCTCGTGCCCAGCTCATGAAGTTATCACGCCCCCTTAGGGGGGGGCACCCCACAGTTTGAGAAACGCTGAGTTAAGGAATACTCTTGAATGTGAGCAACACACACATAAGCCTCCAACAGAAAAACAAAGCACATTACATATTTTATGACATCCTTAAGGGTGAATAAAAGAAAGTTGAAATGACTTTTATATACAAGAGAGAACAATCAAATTCAATTTTAATGATTAGTGTAAGCATATGAAATAATTATTAGAAACATTTTTTCACGACTCTTGGAATCTTAAATTCAGCATTACTATATTTTGACAAAGGATGTTTTTGCATTGAGCCACAGAAATACAAATATGATATCTTTGATATAGATCTTAGTTTTGGAAGGAATGGAAAATTCTACTTTGTGTAAAGTTTTATTTAAGTATAAAAAATATATTAGAAGATGAAAGTTTTGGCTATGAATGCTGCCAGGGGATCCACTTCCCGCACCTGCTCACACGCATGTGTGTGGCTCTGTTTCGAATTTTTTTTTTTTTTTTTTTTTTTTGTAAATGGCTCTTTGACGCCTTAGCTATCTCTAACTTCATTTAAGACTTGGCTCTTCTCTTCGAAAGTTTCCAAAAACTGGCATATATAGGGTACTAGATAATAAAATACTAGATTCAAATAAGGCACTAGATAATAAGATACTAGATTCAGAGAGATAAGGTACTAGATAATAAGATACTAAATTCAAATAAGGCACTAGATAATAAGATACTAGATTCAAATAAGGCACTAGATAATAAGATACTAGATTCAAATAAGGCACTAGATAATAAGATACTAGATTCAGATAAGGTACTAGATAATAAGATACTAGATTCAGAGATAAGGTACTAGATAATAAAGTGCTAGATTTAAATAAAGTACTAGTTTCGGATAAAACACTTTACAGCAGTGCTTCTCAAAGTGTGGGGCGTGCCCCTTTAGGGGGCGCGATAACCCTAGAAGGGCGAGCGAGCATATTGAAAAGTCAAAAACTAAAGATTATTTCAAAAATTTATTACTTTTTTTTAAAGTAAATCAAACAAAATATATTCTGTCATAATGGAAAAAAATACATTTACACTCATATAATACATTTATAAATGTATTAGTACTGCACAATAAACTTTATAATTATCTTAACAATAATAAGTTAAAAACAAGTTTAATAATTACCAGTGACTGCACCGGTTGGTCATATATAAAATTATAAGCAAAAATTAACACTTATCTGGATCATTTGCACGGCTTATAATTAATCCCTTAACTGCAGATTAAATAATATTACGCGATTCACTCCCCAATGTCATCGTTTTGCGCGTTTGAACGCACATTTGGTGTATTGGGGGAACAAAAGGGAAAATAAAAAAATCCTCTGAAATAATCCTACTCAATCAATATTAAGGTCATTTTATTGTATTCCAAAAACTTCGGAATAATTTTTTCGATAGTAGTGAACATATTTCGGAAAGAGGTATATATACGTCTTTTGACGTATATATACGACTTACGCACTGGCTGAGCGATACCTTTATATACGCTGATGTCGAAGAGGTTAACGTCGTATTGTAGCTTTAGCGCCAAAGTATCGTATTATCGAATTCAATACATCATTATTGTATGGAGGGGGCGCGATGAGAAAATTGTGATTGAATATTGGGTCGCAAGTATTGAAAGTTTGAGAAGCACTGGTATACAGATAAAGTACTAGATAATAAAGTGCTAGATTTAAATAAGGTACTAGGTTCGGATAAAAGACTGTACAGATAATACGGTACTAGATTCATATAATAAATTCTAGTAAGATTCGTATAATAAATTTTAATAGATTCTAGATTTAGAGAAGATAATAGAAAAATTATATGAATCATTTCACATTGAACTGCTTTGTTGAAACTTTGAACAAGAAGAAAGTATTTTAACTTGGTTGTATACGAAATAACTTCCTAAATAATTCCGTAGCATTTGAAATTTTTGAAACATCTCAAAAACGATTCCTCTTACAAAGTTTGTTTGGGTAACTCAAAGAAAAGTTCAGTTTTAGAGTATTCTGACTTATTAATATTGGAAAAGTAGTGATTCGTCGTTTACAGTGTAAGCCGATGTTTCAACTTAGTACTATCTAATTAAATATTCATCTAAACTTAGAGAAAAATTATATTCAAATTCAAATACAGAATATATATACTACTTTTAAGCACCTCTATTTAGTGTTACTTTTTCGTATTAAAATTAAAATACGAATAGTTTACTAAATTAGTAAAATAGAAGCTACTAACTAGTAAGTAATCTTTTCCGAAGGGTCTAAGCCAGCGATACTCAAACTGTGGGCCGCATGTGGCCCATTGCTCTGAAAAATTCTTTTATTTATGAAAATTTAGTGGTAAATTCTTTGTTAAGAATATATCAATTTTGCTTTTTGCTGGGGATGTCGTATGGATGCGAATTGATATTTTTTCCCTGATTAGTGATAATAGACAACATTGGTGTAGCGACCTATTTATGAGTGGAACTAATTTTTAACTATCTTTCGTATCTTGCCAACGAAAAATATTCGAGGAAAATAGGTTGCTTCAAGACGATTGGGAGGTTGACTATTTTATAGTGAAAAACAATCATGGATCAGTAATTGTTTGATTTGTCACGAAAGTTTTGAATTTAAAAAATACCATTAAACAGGAATCGTTCATTGACACTTTTTCTCGAAGATCTCTTTGAAGAGGTGATAAATAGGCTTTCTTTGAATAATCTTTACAACGGGGTAAAAATTATTGTGACAGATCTATACGCGATCTACTAATTAATCCTCTTGGAAAATCATTGGGCTATCAATTCGCATTATTCACAACCAAACCTTCGGAAGAAGAGAATCATGATAGGCAAATTAACTTAATATAAATAGACGAGGTTTTCTAGCTAGAAAGAGAGAAGGAGCAAAGATATACTCGGGACAGGTAAGATTGCTACTAAAGGTATAATATTAGAATTATAGAGCTTTGATTGTTATTAGAAGTAAACCTTAAGGTGACAATAGTTCCCTAAGATTGGATTAAGATTAGATTAAATCAGATAATATGTTTTATCCTTAATTAAAAGAAGGATCACGTTTGTTAGTCGCCTAATCGCTCACGTGTTACTGTCGTTGTTCCACTTTCACAGTTTTCATTGAGACATTCTCTTAATATTATTAGTTGAAGTTGTTTCTGTTCTTAGTGTTGAAATAAATAGATTAGTTGAACTATGACGAGTGTTTCTTCCCTTCCCCCACACATCTAGGTGCTCGCGAGAGAGGCGCGGGCCTCTTACAGTGTTTTGCCATTGGTAATGTAACAGCGGTAACAAAGGCACCTTATGAAATTCGTTATGTTATTGGTAATCCTATGAAACTGTATACTGAGGCAGAAATTATGAAGAAGGGATTCTTAAAGGCTACCAATTTAGAAGAATTCAGTGACAAATATAAAAAATTTAAAAAATAATAATTTAAAAAAAAACAAAATAGGGGAGTTTAATATTTTGGATCATTTTTTCACATTTAAAATTTTCAATGTTATCTTGGTCTTAGGGCATTTCCCCTCCCCCTCTACATTAAACCTCAGGTGGTTGCGGCCCGCGTGAAATAGCAAACATATGTATGCGGCCGGGCAGAAAAAAAAGGTTCTATATATCTATATCTATATCTATATCTATAAACCTAGTTTTTCGGATATTTTTAAACAATATGCTTACAATAGTGTCGAGGTCGCTGTAGCCTAGTGATTATGGTAGCGAACTCATGGCTGGTATGACGCGGTTCTAGTCCTTGTGCTATTAATAACGCGCCGTGCAGAGGGGATCGACGAACTAAAATATGTTGAGGCTCAAACATCCTCCAGTTGGTGTAGTTGTTAGGAGAGGGGGTGGGAGCTCAAGTGTTATCCTTGTCACGTGACTGAGGTTCAAAGTTACGAGGTCCGTCGCCAATAGCTTTCGAGTTGCTTTATAGTGCTACGTTAATATAACTCATTCACTTATATTAAGGTCAGAAGTAATTCTGGATGGTCAACCAGTTCGGGCGAATTTCGGAATCGATTCTCAAACAAGTTCAGATCCGAAGAATTTTGTTTTGAAATATTTTTTCAACATAATTTAGCGGGCATGGAATGATTGGGATCGGCCGAATAACTTAAACGGATGTAATATAGTTACGTATTTTTCAAAAATAGGATATTGACTCCGGAAATGTGTTTTAAGATTTTTTTTATGTAAATTAGTTTTCTAAATAGGTTCGTTAAACTTGTAGACAAGGTTAAGACTCTAAGTTGTTGTTGTTTTTTCCAACTACCATTGTTACATAAATTATTTTGAACTATTGAAGATATGTTATCTTATACTCGAAATACCTTAAGGTATCCGACTACATTCGGAACCGTGATTTTAAAAAAGCGCATAAATGGATAATTTTCATGATATTTAATGTCACTTAGATTAGAATATATGCATAAAATTGTTTTAAGGACATTTTGACAAAAGAATTTATTTAAATACAATATTTTGGCAAAAAATTAACTTAGAATAATCTTTTTTCCAAATGTTCTCCTTTTGTGAAAAATGCTTCTATTATAATAATATTTTGCCTGTATATAGCTCAGACCTCTGTTCAGAGGCTCAACTAGAATTTTTGAAATATGTAACTCAGAAAAAAGGGTTTATTCATATTTTACGACAACACAGGGGAGAAATCTTAAGTAAAAAGCGCAAATAATTATTTCAATGGGTGGTAACTCTGAAAATAATGTGAATTTTTCAAAAATTCTAGTTAAGCCTCCGTAGAGAGGTCTGAGCTATATATAGGCAAAATATTATTATAATAGAACCATTTTTCACAAAAGGAAAACATTTGGAAAAAAGATTATTTTAAGTTAATTTTTTGCCAAAATATTATATTTAAATAAATTTTTTTGTCAAAATGTCTTTAAAACAATTTTATGCACATGTATTTTAATCTGAGTGACACTAAATATTATGAAAATTATCCATTTATGCGCTTTTTTAAAATCACGGTTCCGAACGTAGTCGGATACCTACGTTAACTAAATAGGATAACTACCTTAACTAAGTAAGATGTAGACTTTGCTATCTATGTAAGTTATATTTCGTGTTAATTTTTTTTAAAAAATATTCTGCAAAATGCAAGAATAATACTAGCAAAAACTATTTAACTTCAAAAATACAATTAGCAACAAGCAAAATAATTGCTAATTATAGAAAT
This sequence comes from Trichonephila clavipes, assembly GCA_019973935.1. Classification (NCBI taxonomy): domain Eukaryota; kingdom Metazoa; phylum Arthropoda; class Arachnida; order Araneae; family Nephilidae; genus Trichonephila; species Trichonephila clavipes. The sequence goes on from BMAU01003239.1 coordinate 118,034, forward strand.
GCACAAGTTATATAAAAAAAAATTTTGATTTTTAAATATGAAGCAACAAAAGCATTTATCTCGCCCCCACCCCGCCTAAATTAGTTTCAAGAAATCACCTTTTTTCTCCACATGGTTTAATACCAATAGCGGTATTTAATTAGTTCACTCCAGTTCTAAGAGACTAATACATTATTTTTTGTTGAGTTCAGCCAAATGATTGCAAAAATGTTTCTTATTTATTTTCTAGTCAGCCTACTTTATAAAGGACTGATTGTTACGCCCCAATCAAAATTAGTTTAAGATAAATCACGCAGACAATCTATTTTTAAACAACAGCAAAAAAATTTAAAATAAGATCGCCAAAAGAAGCAATATATAAATTTTCAGGGGCAGATTTTATCCTTCTTGTCGGATGTTATCTTTCATATACATTTTAAACAGTTCACATAAAATAGTCCAATTTATATATCCTTTTTATTGTTTTTATTGAAGTATTAAATTTTTGAGAAATAATATAAACAAATCTTTCAACAAATTTTTATCTTACACGTAAGCTAATAATTAGAGCATAAAACTAGTTAAATTTCATGAATTTTATCGTTGACTTACAGCTGCGTCTATTAAAACGTTGCTAATAGACGACTGTATAAATTTAATAAAATATAACATACCCAAACAACACACACATATAAATATAAAACTCATATCTTAACTTGTTTTAAAAGCAAAACGATAAATTCCTTACAAACATTTTGAGAAACATCGTCTATTCTTATTCAATTCCTACTATTAGTTCACACTCTCCCTATATATATATATATATATATATATATATATATATATATATATATATATACATAACTTGTTTAAATTTTCAATCGCTAGTAAATTATCCACCCACTTATTTATTCACTCAAGTTCAAATACATATTTTTAAACTTGTAGAGGCGGACAATTGAAGTATTTTTCAATTTTTTAAATATTCATTAGTTAAGTTTTTATTTTTAATTATAAATTTATTCTGTATTATTTCTGACGAAGTTAGAACTAGGTGCAACAGATGAAGCCAGTAGGATTTTTCTAATAAATATTTTCTTGGCGCCAAATACTTATTTTTTTATTCATTCACTCAAGTTCAAATGCGTTTTTTTAAACTTGTAGTGTAGGACACTTGATGTTAACAGTTTTTTTTTCAAATATTAATTCATTAATTCAATTTAATTAACAAAAATAAAAAAATTTCTTTGTTGGCCTAAGTAGGAATTGACTTTTAATTTTGTTTTTAATATTACTTGTTAAAATGCATTTAAGCATAATTCCAAATTTCATTTTTTGCTAAACATTTTATTACAGTGAAATGTTGTACGTAAAATGATTAGTAAAAATTATATTCCTAAACTAAAAATGAATTCGCAAATATTACAGTTTTTAAAGCAAATAAAAAAATTACACATTTAATTGGCAACGGAAATAATTTTACTTATTCGTACGAAACAGTATTGAAAAAAAATTATTTATTTAATCAAATAAAAGAACTACATTATAGAATTTAAAAGATGTATTAAATTAGAGACTTGACTGGCCTTTTTAAAAAAATTTGTTCATGATGTTTCATTAAAAATCTTAATCCGTTTTTTATCTCTAATTTGTTATCCCTGATGATAAAACAAAAAATAAATTTCCAGTAAATGTTTAAAACTGAATTTAAAAAAAGTGCCATTTTTACTGCTTATGTCTGAATCTAAAAATATGTTATATTTTTTATTTAATCTAAAATTTCCTTAAAATATTATGAGCTTAAATTATTTCTTAATCAGATTTCAAAATATTCGGGCATTGAAAGTCCATTCAAAAAAAATAATTTTTTTTCTAATGGCAGATTATGAACAGTTATTAACAGTTCATCAATCTATCAAGTACATTCACCGAAAGCAGGTATCTCTTTTCAGTGCGGCACCATATAGGCGGATACCAATCGTCGCAGTTAATTTTGACGCCTAATTTCCTCCCTAGAGGAAGGCACCTGAGCTCTGACGATTCTAACCTGTACTAGGATTTAATTTTGCCTAGAGCATCCCTAGGTATCTTTTACATGCCGTATAATCATACGACATGGCCGCTGTCAATTTTCTGCATCATGAAAATCCATCGACTTGGGCCGGGGACAAACCCTCAACCTTGGGTTCCGAAGACCAGCGACAAACCAACCACGCCACCCAGCTGACCCATTCGAAAAATTGATTGTATTAATAATATCCTGAATTGCACAATTATGAATGCCGTTTTTTCCCCCTTATGTTCTACTATTTTCGATGACCTATAACGAGGATGGCGGACCAGTAGCAATGGCACGTGACACAATATTTTCGGCACACCAGTGATAAAAGTGGTTTGAATTTTATTTCAAAATAACCAAGTTCACTATGAAGTATTACGAACAAAACGCGAGTGATCGGTCTCGTGGTGGCGGTGAGCACCCTCGTTTGCTATTGCCTTGCCTTAGTTACGTCGAGGACTACAGTTGTTTATGTTGCCAAATTTGTCTACGCATGACATAGTCAATGTCGTTGCCACAACTGTATTTTAAAGTTTATGTTATATTTACGATTTTTAACTTATTTAATGTATCTAGTTCAGCTGAAGAACGAAAATTGCAGGATAGTAAGTGTAACAGAGAATTTCAAACTAGGTGAATCCAGAAATACGACTTTATAAGTAAAGGCAATAAAGCGGTGTGTATTTTGTGTTGTGGAACAGTGATATGCAGAACATTGTCTATAAAGCGGCATTCTGAAACAAATTACGATTTCTTTTGCCAAAAAAGTGAACCATTGGAAAAATAGTTAATTACTTAGAAACCATTTGGTAGATGACTCCAATTCAGTATGCATTCTACTAAAAATAACTTCTTACAATCCTAATATAAGTTATTTGTCATCTAATATGCATAAATAGAAGTCACACTAATGCTACTTTAATTTGAATTACACGTTTTACACTAAACATTTACTACTATACAGTGCAAAATGCATTTTTCGAAGCAAATAAAGGGTTTTGGGTTCTTAGTATTTATTTTTATTATTTTCTAAATAATCACAAGTGAAAATTATTTGACAGTTTTTCTTTAGAAAAAGTGGCCCGTTGATCCAAAAGGTTCGACACCCTGACCTATAATGTATGGATACACCTTCTTTTCAATGTGAACTATTTTACATAATGGGCATTAGTGTATAACTTATGTTAATATTTTATTCAATCAAAATATCATCTGAGAGGGGGATCGCGCGTAATGTAGCAACTCGTTAAAGAAGTATTGCAGAGTTAAAATGTGTTTGTTGTTGTTTTACGAAAACGCTGTTAATTGAAGTTGTGACATCACTTTTGCCTTTTGAAGCTATAGCTTTTTTTGAGGGAAGAACAAGATAACAGGTAATCTCAAAATAAACGTGAAAAGGTTATACCAAAGCACATATATTAAAAGTAACAACGAACACAAATAAAATGATAGAACTAGGATTTTAACCGACAACAAAGAAACAAATAATCATGAGAGAAATTTACAATGCAAAAACCAAATGATCAGGCCTAGATAAATAATCAATTCATGAAACAAAATTATTCATTCAAGCAATTATAGCATGTATTTAAATAAATCCATGAAAACACCTAAAAAAACAAAGGGTTTAATGATTATAGATCTAACAAAATAGTTGTTGTACAAGGACTATCAAGACAGAGGAAAAAGAAAAGACTCGAACCTACTCATTCAGAAAAGATAAATAAAAAAAACAAACTATTAATACTAAGCAAAATTACAATTAACTTATTTTTTACACGGTAGATACGTTTTCAGAAAACTGTGCAAAAAAAATCCGTGAAAAAAAAATACATGCGACTTATGGTAAATTTAATATTTCGGCAGGAAGCAGTACATATAATATAATTTTTAAAAGACCCAATATTTCCAAAGAGGATTAGTTTTTATAGGAACTTGGATAAACTCGTCACAAAATGTATTTCAAAAATAAAAAAAAATTATATAAATTGCATTGTTGTTACTGTGTATGATGAGCTTTTTTAAGCAAGGATCAACGCAAAGTGCTGGATTCTTGAGACACCCTGGACAAAAAATACCTAATCTCCTTAAATTTATTTATTTATTTTTGTACATATTGTCATGGTTTTGTAGGCATCCTTTTTTACTGTGGGAGGAAGATATTCTAAGTAATGTAAATCAGATGTACTTGCATTATAGTTGCTGCTTTCTCCAGCATTGCTGCCGTCGCCATCAAATAAATGCATAATAACCGATTCCTGAAACTGACGCATCCTTATCTTTTATTCCCTCGATTTCTTTGGTTATAGAACTTGCATGAATTTGGAAGGAAGATTTCGAAATAATGTAGAGTGATTATCTTGTATAAAAAAATTGTTTTCTTTGTGGTTAGCTAATTATTCTTATCAGTTCATCTTAATTATTTTACAACTCTTTATAACTACCGTCACCTTATAGATTTTTCCCAACGAGGATCATTACATATCTGTTTGAAAATCTGACATAACATTACACATCTGACTGTAACCAGATGAAATTAATTGACGAGCTTGCAAATCAAACAAAACGAAAAAAAAAATCTTTCTCTATGAAGATTTTTAAAGAAAAAAAAACACTACGAGATAACTCGTAAGTAGCGTTCAGCAAAAGAATCTTAGTCTGTGATGCCAGCCAGCTACGAGTAATCTCGTAGTTTTTTAATAAAAAATTATTGTACGTGCCATTACAATATTGTATCAGTAACTTAATATCATTATACGAGTATTTTGCAAAATTCCATGTTTTCCTTAAAATAAAATCTTGCAACCAGGACAAGATCGCTCTAAATTTGCTGGCAGTGAATGGGTTACAGGTTGTTACGAATTTCAGAAACTATTTTTATGCACGATGCATATTTAAATAGGTTAAAGCAGTGTTTCTCAAAGTGTGGGGCGAGCCCCTGGGGGCGCGATAACCCTACAAGAGAGGCGCGAGCATATCGAAAATTTCAAGATTTTTTTAAAAAAAAATAACCGGAAAGAGAAGTAGAACAAAATACTTTCTTCTATAATAGAAAAAAATACACAACAACACTGATATAATTTATGTTTGCCATCTGGCGTTTTTCCGTCATCAAATAGCTATCTTAGATCCCAAAACCAAATTAAAGAAAAAACATTTTGTTTAATTTGCTGTATTTCCTCAATGAGAGATTTTTTTTATTAAGTTTTAACATAAAATATTACTCGTTAAAAGAAAAACGAAACCCAGAAAATTCTAAGATAAATAATTAATCACTGTAATTATTATTGAAATACTGTACATTAGTTGTAAAAAAAGAAAAGGAAGACATTATTCACTTTTCAGCCAGGCTGCATAGTACATTTGTTAATCATTTGATTGACCTTCAAACTTACTGGTATGGTTATTTAGATCATTCGTATTTTTTTCTGAATCCACTTTTAAACCGGGAGCGGTAGCGCGGGACATCTGTGATCTCTATTGAGGGAAGTTGGAACTGATCAAACAAAAGAAAAGCCTGCTGAAAAAATACATATTATTCATGATTGAGAAGCGCCATGAACATGAAACGAAAGGAAAATTTTCAAATGCTTCCTAAAGAACTCCATCAACCTAAAATATGAAGCCATAAGTGTACCACAAGGTTCAGTTCGCCTTGTCAAAAAGACACAAGAAAGAAAAAGTTCCACTTGCTATTTGTTGATTACCAAAGGAGTCACGAGTTCGAGCCCAGTACCACTAAAGACCCACCGTGTAGGGGCAAGATGCACGTTAAATCTATCAAGAGCTCAAACGTCCTCTTGTTGGAGTGGTGTGGTAGTTAAAAGAGGCCAGCTCAAGTATCGTCCTCGTCAACCATTGTTCAAAATTACGAGGTCGTCGCCAAAAGCCCTCGTGTAGCTGAACAGTGCGACGTTAATATTCACTCACTCTCGATCATGAACGCTCATTAAAACTACAATAACTTGGAACAAAATATGACAGCTTTGCCAGAAAATAACATTTCTGTAGTGTTAATGAAAGTGTCTCTGATTTGCATCCTTTATTAAGGTCTTGAACTTTTGAATCATTTTAGTTCAGTGTTTTATTGGATTTTTTCACAAATCATCAAAGAAAAATTGAATAGTCCTTGAAAGCCGGTAAGTATACTTTCTCTTAATAAAATTATTCACTGGAATTCCGATTTTTATCGTGTACAGTAAAAATAATTATAAACAAATGATTGGGGTGACTGAGTCCCCCGCAGTACCATTAGCGTTAGTATCGAGTGCACGTCTGCACCTGGGTTAAAACATTTTGAAGTCTTCTCGCTTTAAATATTAAAAAGTAACGCAATTATTCTTCATCGGAATTTTATATTCTTTTTCATTATTTAACATTAATTCTAAATGCTAATTCTGTGAGGTTTAAAATTACAGTTCTTTTAAACACTTATTTACAATTATAGCATTTATCTATTAAAATCATTTTACATTTTTGTATACAATGTCGTGCACGCAGTTTTACTCTCCTTACAGTTCAGCTATTATATCAATAATAATGTTTTATTTTTAAAAAAATGAACTCGGGCGAAGAGTCGGTGTTTCAGCCAGTATACGTTTAATGTATTAGTACTGAAGAAGGTATTTTATAAATAATTTCTTAATACTAAATTAAGAACAAGTTTGATAATTATTAGGGACTTTCATGGGATTGTCTTGTAGAGCAAAGTTTTTCAAAGGAAGGTTTAATATCAGAAATTGACAATCTGAGTCTATTTTTCTATATTTAGCTGAGATCTATATTTTGTCTTCAAAGCCGCCACCGCAGAAAATTTCGGTTTAACAAAGGTAGGATGCTGAAAATGTGGTAATAGTATACGAAGTTCTTTTTTTCAGTACAGAGAATTTCATCATCCACCTTTACCCAAAATTCAAAGACCGATTTATTACAAAATTGCCTTTTAAGTTTTCACTGGATGTGAAATGTATGAAGATTTCTTCTTCGGAAGTGTTGAGAGTCCTTCTGGAGTATCTTGAAATAGATCCCTAATCCACTCGTAACTTGCTACCAAGTTGTCCTCATCCAGAAAATACTTTTTGAAATTCTTTGCCAACATAGTTAAACGATTTTACATGGTTTTAGAAACAACTTTCTCATGTTGTTCTTCAGATTTGTAAGTTTTGACACATAACCAGCTGGGACTTTTTTTCCTATTATTTAGTTCATTGGTGGTAAATCCAAAATTTAAGTATTTTTGAGAATATTTATTGCCTTGATTTAATTTTCGGAACCATGCTCGTCTCGTGTACTTGTTGATCCTTCATTATCGTGGAATGTTTGCTTACGACTTAAAAATGTATGTATGGTTTTGTTCTAATCTACTGCCGTAAATACTTAATTACCGTGAATTACAATTAACGTAAATTTAAAAAACGTACATTCACAAGCTAGATTCGGTAGCTATAGAAGTATCGAGTCGACCAAAAAGCTGAGTGGAATTGTACGAGGTTTTACATGATTTGCGCAGACGTCCGATAGGTTGCCCAGACTCACGCAAACGTACCCTATAATGCAAAATGTGAAGGATATGATAGCGAGCAACATAGAGACTAGACTATTTTTCTAATGACATTTGTACTTAGAGAAATGAATGCTGAAGGAAATAAATCTTTAATTAAATATATCATTTTGCGATCTGTTCCAATTAAAAAATTGGAGAAAGAAAAATAACATAATAATAAGTAAGTAATATATATTTTAAGTAATTTTTTTTTTCTTAAAATATATATTACTTAAAAGTTACATATACAAAATTTAATATACTTATCGTATTAATTTGTACGGCTTATAATTAAGATCGTATTGTAATCAATCAAAGTGCATTTTTATTACAATAAATACATTATTGTTGTACGGGGGAGCGAAAAATTATGATTGAAAATTGGGTCGCCAGTATTGAAAGTTTGAGAAACACTGGGTTATAAAGGATTACTCGCGTTAAATGCGGAATCAAGATGACTTCGGATACTCAAAAGATCGAGTGACAGTTATTAGTCAAAGAACAAAGGAAAACGTAGAAATCCACAAAACTCTTGTAAGGATTAGTTTTAATTTTAAATATTTGGAGATATACTATATAACGAATGAGCCACATGATTCCTCAAAAACTGAGCTATAAATTGGGAATTTGAATTAATTTCCGCTTTAGGTATTAGTAAGCATTCTTTGACCGCTATCTAACCAGTACTTATAGTCTTTATTCCATTTTGGAGCAGAGTTTTTTGCAGGGGAAGATCAGAGTGAGGACACACCCGCTTCTTGATGAAATATTCCACTATCTCATTGTTTGTTATATTACTCTGCATCTTTTTCCAGAAGATTTTACTATCCACAAAAAAAACGCTTTTGTGGTTTGTACATATGAAAAATTTAGCTTTTATGTGTTTCAAATAAGAGGGATATTAGCAGATGGAGCCCGTAATTTTGAACTTCAAACATCCCTACCATGCCAACGGGAGGTCTTTGAACCTCGATATATTTAACTTGCCTTATCCCATCTACTCGTCGGATTTTCAGTGGTACTAGGTACCGAGCCAGCAACTCGGCAACGCCGACCACAAGTTCGAGACCACGACCACTATTTGCTTTGAAGTATACAATGTTGATAGAAATCAATTCATTTACACTTATCAATATATCTTCATGTGCTACATCATTTTTTACCTGTTAGCCAACCGCAATCATTTTGAACTGCATCATTTTTATTTGAACAGCATAAAAAACATGTTCATTTTAAGATGCTTGTCTCTTAAAGCAAAAAATTATGAAAATTTCAAATACTTTCTGAGATTTTAAGATAAGAGAAAACATTAGTTTTACGATATTCGCTCAAATTTTCATTTGTATGTCTATCTTATTCAATTCCTACTATTTTAGCTCTCATTCTCTTTCTCTCTCTCTCTCTCTCTCTCTCTCTCTCTCTCTCTCTATATATATATATATATATATATATATATAATATATATATAATATATATAATATATATATAATATATAATATATAATATATATATATATAATATATATATATAATATATATATATATATATATATATATATCTTGTTCAAATTTTCAATCGTTAATAAAATACTTTCTATTCATCCAATTAAGTTCAAATAATTTTTTTTAAACTTGTAGTGGATAACACTTGATGTTAATGCAATTTTTTCAAATATTAATTCATTAATGAAATTAATTACCGGTTTTCGATGCTAACTTAGATTCGTCTCCATTGTTGTAACAATGTAAGTGTTAAAACAATAACAAAAGTTGGCGTCGGAAACCGGATTTTCAGCCAAAGTAGCCAAACCGGGTGTACATTGTTACAACAATGCAGACAAATCATGCTCTTTCTCTCAGTTCCTAATATTAGTTCACTCTCTCCCTATATATATATATATATATATATATATATATATATATATATCTTGTTCACATTTTCAATCGTTAACAAAATACTTTCTATTCATCTATTCAAAGTGAGAAAATTATTTACTTTTTTTTTTTTACTTTTTTTTTACACATTATTACCAGAGTATACAGAATGATTCATAAATCCTATCAGAATTAGTTATGAATCATAAAAGAAATTAAAAATTTTGATTCGAAGAGGAAAACTATAGAAATTATATATGTATAGTGCTTTATTATACCGAGGGTCGGCAAACTTTCGGAGAGAAGAGCCAAATTGTAAGCGAAACATGATAGCTAAGGTGTCAGAGAACCATTCATTTACAAACGCTTGTACAGGAAGAAAGAGGGTAGTGTAGTGTCGAGAGCATTTCAGATTACTTCATTTCTTGTTAACGCGAGGGATCATTTAGTTTTTTTTTTTTGCCAAGAAGGCATTTTATTTATTAATTAATTTTTAAGAAATGAAATGCAGTATTAATTATTCTTATCTTTCCAGCCTTTTGCTGGAGAAAAGTTCAAATGTGGAACAATGTTAGGGTTCTACGAATAATTGTCTCCCGGGTGTAGCTGTACTCGCAACCCCTTTCGCTGGTCTCACCCTCGATCAAATCATTCGAGCCGCTGCTCAGCAGACTCCGTCTCTAAAAGGTCATCGCAGTTCATTTCTTTTGATTCTTCTTGGTGTGGCTGCACCGCAACCTCTATCGCGTGCGTTCGAAGAAGGAAAAAATGCTGATGCGAAAGATCCTCGTCACCTTTCCAACCGACCCTTTAAACCCGAAAGGAATCCGTGCCTCTTTCACACTCCCAATAAGCTCTGACTGGTGAGCGTTGCGGATTTGCACACTGCCCTTCAAGTCTTCATCCCAACTCCATTGGTCCGTTGAGACAATAGGCCGGTGCGAATAAACTCCAGGGTTTATCAATCGACTTGTTACTTTGACACTGAGAATAACTTCCAGGGTACGTCTTTATCACAACACACCGACATTCTTTTTCATTCAAATAATACGTGGTCCACATGTTCGAAGGAATCAAGCAATAGAAACTTTACAGGAGTGTTCTTTCTGTAGATCGTTGCTGCTGAACGTGATCTGAGGGTCGGAGAAAGAAACGGTGTAGTATCAACAATGCCGTTTTAAGAATCGGCTCAACATACGTTTTGCCTCAGGCATGAGGAAAGAGTACATGGTCGGTCTCTTTTGGAAGATTACAATGTCCCATCTGGGCATTCTGCTCACTCCGTGCATCAAACTTGACAAGCATTGTCTTGAAGTGTTCGTCTAATGAGCCGACGTAGACGTGTAGCAGTCGCGATGAAAATTACCATAAACGTTTTTTTATTTCTTTTTAAAACTCTATGATATGTTTATATCTACGGCTCAGTATAATATCGAAGGGAATTAAACTTTCAAGCTTCGTGAAAGATATTCTTTCTAATAATATCTTAAGCACTTTAATCTGAAACACCATGTTTACACAAGTAATTAAAATTGATTTTGATTGTTCTTGTATTAGCCTTTTCAACTCTTTATATTAACTCTTAATCATGTCACAAAATACGGAATGTGTTTCTGGCACTTCTCTTGAGGGTGTTCATGTGCATCTCTTTCCCACGTTCATTCTCTTTTCAGGTTCCTCTATCTCAGAGGTTCCCAAGCTTTTTTGTCTCAGACCCCTTTCTATGTTTTTCGGTTTAGAATAGACCCCTGCATAATTAATATTGATTTTTTGCAAATTTATCAACTTAAATGCCTTTTTGACACACAGCAGTTACTAATACTACTTTTAAAAATTAAATTTTTAACTGGCAATGAAATATAGTGTTTAAAATTTAAAAAGCAAATGTTAATTAATTATGAATTCAAAAATTAATTAATACATAAAATAACTAAACAACAAACAAATGATTTTAATCGGAGTGTTGAATCTGGCTCTACAATAACAAATTTTCAACATTTGGTATCAATCTTGTCAGATTTTTTGGAGATCGACAACCATGCTGAAACTCCTTCTCACTAGGAAAAGCAATTAAAAACTTTTCCAAGATATATTCCATAATTCGGGACAAATAACAAGTTTGTCATTTAAAGCCAAAATTGCTCACATCCGTTTCTAAACTTTAAGATCTTCTCAATGTAATGTTACATTTTTTTTTTTCAACATGACCATATGAATCCACTGCCTACTGTGGCATTACCATAGTCAAAGCATTCCCAAACCTGGTTTTAAAATCAGAATAAAAGGCATTTAAATGTTGAACGTATGTTAAAACGTCCTGACCGATTGTTTGTGAAAAATTGAGCACATTCGGGACCTCCAGTATTATACTTCTTTAACTTAATTCTGGAAAGAAACGTTTAAATGGATCTTATTTTAATAAAGTTTTTGCTGTCTCCGTAAGTTACTCTCATTAATTTAGTAAATCAATCTGTTAAATAGGTAAAATTTGGATTCCACTTGATTAAATTTTCTATTAAAATTAAAAGTCACGATTTAGCTTAATGAGAGTCACTATTATTGACCCCAATTTACATGTCATGGACCCCCAAATTATTTTTTAGCAGGTGTGGGCCCCTTACAGGTCACAATAGACCCCTAAGGGTCTATGTAGATCACTTTGGGAATCACTGCTCTAACTCATGTATGTAAATAAATAAATGTAGATGGAAATCAATTAGAGGAGATTCATCCCATGGCGGCATTTTTACAACTAAAGGGTGTTTTTTTAGAGGTATAGAACTTTAAATTGCAATAAAACAACGATGTATTATTCGATTGACATGAATTTTTTTTATTCGAAAGATAATCTTGTGGCATTACATTTTAAATATGATTTCTGGCATAGACTGCCACGGCTGGCTCGGATGTAGTCCAATCTGACGTCCATTTTCGATGACTTTTTCCAACATTTGTGGCCGTATATCGGCAATAACACGGCTAATGTTGTCTTCCAAATGGTCAAGCGTTTGTGGCTTATCCGCATAGACCAATGACTTTATATAGCCCCACAGAAAATAGTCTAGCGGCGTTAAATCACAAGATCTTGGAGGCCAATTCACAGGTCCAAAACGTGAAATGAGGCGGTCACCAAACGTGTCTTTCAATCAATCGATTGTGGCACGAGCTGTGTGACATGTTGCGCCGTCTTGTTGGAACCAAAGCTCCTGGACATCATGATTGTTCAATTCAGGAATGAAAAAGTTAGTAATCATGGCTCTATACCGATCACCATTGACTGTATCGTTGTGGCCTTCATCGTTTTTGAAGAAGGATTCCACCAGCCCATAAAGCGCACCAAACAGTCAGTTTTTCTGGATGTAACGGTGTTTCGACATACACTTGTGGATTAGCTTCACTCCAAATGCGGCAGTTTTGTTTGTTGACGTAGCCATTCAACCAGAAGTGCGCTTCATCGCTAAACAAAATTCGCTTATAAAAATCAGGAACAACGGCAATCTCGTTTTGAGCCCATTCGATGAATCTACGCCTTGCTTGATCATATTTAAAATGTAATGCCACAAGATTATCTTCCGAATAAAAAAAATTCATGTCAATCGAATAATACATCGTTGTTTGATTGCAATTTAAAGTTCTATACCTCTAAAAACACCTTTATAAAGTGCACTTTTACTGCTTTAGAAATAATTGTAATTTTTTTACTGATTCTCAGTATATTATGTTAATGGAAAACAATGCAAAAACACAAATCTTAAACCAGTCAAATATGTAAATGTGGACGCAGATAATGTAAATGATCATTATAAAGATCAAGTAATATAAAAAAATAAATTTTAAGTCAATTCCTACTTAAGTGAACAAAGAAAAATTCTATTTTACTTACTTTTTATTAAATAATTACAGCTAATATAGATAGGTATATTCATATGACAGAATCACAATATTAAGTGGCTAAATAGCAAACGATTTTCCTTACAATTTTCCATTTTCTTTTCTATATAAGGTGCTGGACTATTATTTTTTTGTTATTATTTATTCATTAATTAAAATTTAAGTAATGAACAATATTTGAAAAAATTGTATTAACATCAGGTGTCATCCCCTACAAGTTTAAAAAAATGTATTTGAATTTGAATGGAAGTATTTTATAAACGTTTGAAAATTTGAACAAGATATATATCTATATAAATAAACATATATTAGGAGAGAGTATGAACTAATAGTAAGAATTGAAAAAGACAAAGGAAAACAATTTTTAGTAATTCTTATCTAACTAGAAGTCTGAAGAACTCGCAGTTTGCCGACTCCAGCGTTATACCATAAAAATATTTATTTTTAATTCATTTTTTAAAATTTTAAAAGGAATATTTTCTTATTTCTGAGAGGAAACCCAAAAGGATGAAAGAAATACAACAAAAAAATTGACGCGAAATTACAATTTCAATAGTGACACAAAAAAAAAAGCGAAAGAAGTAAAATTCGGAATCAGATCATTTTTGATAAAAGCATCGAAAATGATAAAATTACGAATTTTTTAACTACATTATATATTGTGCATCTGAAATTGTATGAAAGGTATCCCTTTTGAGAAATGTTTAATATAATGCATGTGTGAAATGCGTCAGAAAGAACAACTTTGTTTACAATATTCGAAATAAAAAAAAGCACGTGAATCTGAAAACTAAATGCTTAATTACATCCATTCGCAACAGTTAGGGTAGAAAAAAACCTGTTTTTGTGAAAAACCGCTCCAGAAATAGCAAATCGACAAGAGTGAAAATGTAACACACTTTCCAGTAGCAAACAATGCTGACGACAGTAACAGAACTAAAAACAAAACCTTCCACGCTACACATTCGAACCAGACGACAGTCGACTCAATTTTTACAGCAACCCTGTACTACAATCGCCGCGTGGAAAAAGATCAGCCGGCGAAAAATCGTTCCTTCCCGAAGTTTGAAAAAACATCACTCACACGCTTTCTCCTCTCAAAGGCCGCTAAACCATGCTTGTTGTGCGACAGTTGAACATCACATTGCTGGCAATTGGTTCTGTGTCGCCTTATTTTTAGAAAAACTATCATCCTACACCCCAAAAAAAAAGTTATATTTCGCTACAATCATGGGTAAAGGAGGAACTGTGGGAAATGGGAACAGCGGTGGTGGGATTGAACTCCAGAAAAAAATTGGACTTTTAAACGGAATTGCAATAATCGTCGGGATTATTGTCGGATCCGGGATTTTTGTTTCTCCTAGGGGCGTTTTGCAAGAGACTGGGTCCATAGGGCTTGCACTTATTGTATGGAGTTTGTGCGGGATCCTGTCAACAATAGGCGCCTTATGTTATGCTGAATTAGGCACTGCTATTCCGAAGTCAGGTGGAGACTATGCATATATTTTCGAATCCTTTGGACCTTTGCCTGCCTTTTTGTTTTTGTGGGTGGCTTTGCTGATCATTGTGCCTGGAGGGAATGCCATAACGGCTTTGACTTTTGCGAATTATATATTGGAGCCAGTATTTCCAACGTGTCCACCACCGGCTTCTGCTGTGCGATTATTGGCTGCTTTGGTGATATGTAAGTACAAACATTTTTTATTTTATGGAATATGCCTCTGCATGATTAATTTACAATATTATTGTACAATGTTTAACTTTATGCATCAAACATTGTCAGTTTTCTTAAGTCATTGTTTAAATTTCATTACGTTTTGATAATTTTATAATAATTGATATCCCAATTCAATATTTTGATTACTTGTGTCAATTTTGAATCGATTTGTCTAGTGAATTTCTTTGGGAAAAGATTTATATTATTTGAAATCTAAAATGTTATATATATATATATATATCATGTCAAAATTTAATGTTTGGTTTGTTTTATTTTCTATTTGAACGACAAAGGGGTGAAAATAAAATTTTTATTTTAGAAGATTTTATGAAGGAAATATCGCTTAAGGAAACAATATAACATTTATTTATCTCAAAATGAATTGTATTTATTTCATCTTGAAGTGTATCATATTTTAACTATTGTACTACATTTTGTACGGAAAATATATATATAATGCTTATTTCTTCTAATTAATATTTAAAATTTACATTAAATTTAACTGTATACGGAAACAGTTCGCTGGGCTTAATATTAATAATAAGTTCTTAACATACTTCAACAAACTTGTTTTAGTGGACACAACATGAAAAGTTATTGATTCCTTACTATGACATCTTCGTTTTAACCGCCACATTATGAATATGTTTTGAATATTGAAACGCTGCATAGAGGAAGTTTTCTTTGATCGAACATAACTGTTTACATTCAAGCCGATGACTGGTTCAAGTTTTTATTGTTGAAGATAATTCGTTGTTTTTACTGTGTACTTTATTAACATTCGTATTTAAAAAATGCTCATATTTTTTCTAAATATCCGGACAGTATATATATAAGCTTATTAGCTAATTAAAAAAATTATATTTTATTATAAAAGAAAAAATAAAGACAAAATGTATAGTACGAATATTTGGTGAATTATTGCAAACAAATTCTGGTCTTTTTGCATACAAATTTAGATTACTCATTAGTCACAGTAGACGAATGTCCATGATTAGGAACTCGTGGTCGACGTTGTCCAGTTACGGTTCCGATTCCTGATGCTAATAAAGGCTCATTGTTCGGAAAGGCTGTCGCCCTCGTGTAGCTGAACAGTGCGACGTTAATATTCAATCAATCAATCAATCAATTCGGAAAGGCTGATGCCCGTTAAATATGCCTAGGCTTAAATTTCTAGTGTTGGTGTGGTGTGGAAGATTGCAAAGTAGGGTACCAGATCGGGTGTCATCCTTGTCACTTCACCGTCATTCAAAATTACGAGTTCCGCCACCAATATCTCGTGTTTCAAACTGCGGGGAGGGGGCTGCGGTAGCTCAGTGATTAAGGTATCGGATCAAGGCAGGCATGTCATGAGTTCGAGCCCAGTACCACTTAAGTCCCACCGTGTAGAGGAGCGATGTAAGTTAAATCTGTGATCTACCTAATCTAGATTCACTCAAGTGACAGATCCTCACCTTAAGTAATACAATTATCAATTATTCAATATCCGATCCTCGCATTAAATTTGATTAAATCTGTCGAGAGCTTAAACGTCCTCCAGTTGGTGTGGTAGTTATTAGAGAGGGTGCCCGCTCACACACACAGGTGTCATCCTCGTCACTTGACCATGGTTCAAAATGACGAGGTCGTCGCCAAAAGGCCTCGGGTAGCTGAACAGTGCGACGTTAATATTCACTCACTCACTCACGCGACGTAAATCAAGCTTAAATCAAATTAAAAAAATGCATTACTCAAGTAAAAACCATTCATCTGGACGTTAAATCATCGTGTAACGGAGTCTGAAGTTTAGGAGAATAAGGCACGAGACTGACTGTAACTTGAGCACCACATTCAAAATTGTCACGTTAGCTCAAATTTAGCAATCAACTTCTATCCTTCACATGGCACGCGGTCGATATTTCAACCGAAAGGAATGGTCTCTCGTTAAAGATGATTGGTAAAAAAATCTGCCAAGGAGTTCTTCTCCACTAACTACTCTAAAGTTTGTTGCTGATACGTGAAAAAAAAATTAAATTTCTAACTTCTTAAAAAATATCCCAAAAACTTGATGGTTTTCAATGAATTTCGCATGCAAAATTTTCCTTTTAAGAAATTTGGTTTTAAGTAATTTTAAACATATATATATATATATCTTAATAATAGGATAATTCGGCGATTTAAAACGTGAAAATTTTTATATATGCTTTCTCGATAATGTGTATTAATTTGAAGATGGATTCAGATTATAGGATGACCTTTTAATCTTCGAAATAGAAACTTCGCAAATCAAAACTTTTGAAATTGGTATATTTACTCATTACGCTACAAAAAGTTTTATAAAATGATGTACAATATGTTATAAATAAGATATTATATAAATTATTATAATAATACATGAAATTATTGTTACATTCAGAAAAAAGCAATCGTTTCAATAGCTATCTGTAAATTTCTCTTTTATTTATTACTTATAGAAATTTGATTTTAATAAATATATGTGTGTGTTTTTTTTTAAAAGGATTATTTCATGCTGGTGCCATGAGGAAAGAGAAAGCCCGTGCAACGCCGTGTCATGCAGCTAATATAATACTAAAATTTGTGTGAAATTTAAATATATATCATTTTTACAGAATAAAACACTGTTTCACTTTGTGGGTGAGGGCTTTTTTACAGTTGGATTGTTCATTCCATATCAAACACGTGAAAATAAGTCATGGTACTGCAGCTACTTCGCTAAAAGGAAATATTATTTAAGAAAAAAATCGTTGTTTCTCTCAAACAGGAACAAGTCTGATAAAAACAAATGAAATTCTTTTGAAGAATTTACTAATATAAAAACACGAATATATATATATATACTCATAGAGCGGTGCCCAATTCCACACTTGCCTTTTCTAAGTACTTCGTATACATAAAAAGCGCTTTAATTCACTTTTAACAAATTGGTTGAACTGGTAATTCAGTTGAGTAGGCTTATCAACGACAAATTTGAAATGCCTTCGATTCTTCCCCCTGGTCCGTACTCATTCAGAAAGGTTCTATTTTAAGGTATCCGACTGCGTTCGGAACGCGGTTTAAAAAAGCGTATAAATGGGTAATTATGTTGATATTTAGTATCACATGAAAATTGTAATATACATATAAAATTGTTTTAAGACTATCATTACTAGGAAAAAAATTTTAACACAATTTTTTGGCAAAAAAAAGAAAGAATTGCATATTTTCAAAACATTCTCCTTTTTTTATGCTTCTATAATAATATTTTACTATAGATATATAGCTAAGACTTCTATGCAGAGCCTGAAGTAGGGTTTTTTGAAATATTTTATTTAGAAGTGGATTTGTTCATATTCTAGTACAACAGAATACAGAAGTTTTTAAAAAAAAACAACGTTTATATATCGTCGGTCTAATTATCAGACTTCTTTTATTATTATTATATTTGCTTTGTATATTTGTATTATGTTCACGTACTTTTATGTATATCGTGCAGCTACCTTTAAATTTGTATTTTGTTATTTTACTGTCTTCTGCTGCTTAAAATGTAAACTTTAATTATTTTTTTTTAATAAAGACTGGGCGTGGGGGGTTGTTTCCCGAGGGATCGGTTTGTAGCTCTAAACCCTCTTCGGGTGAGCTCGGCTCCTTAGGGCATTCCGCCAATATCCCTTTTGCTGCTTTATAGAGTGACATCAATAAACACTAACTCGCCCTAGTATTATAGCGCTACCTAAAAAAAAGTGTTAAATGAAAAAAATAATACATTGAGTATTATTGTGAAAAGTTATTTTATTCTTGAGTAAATGATTTTTTTTCCCATTATAACAAAGCGCAAAAAAGGATATATTGCTTTTTAAATCTAGGAAATATTATTTCGAAATAGTTGTTTTCTGGATATCAGGTTTGTTCTTTGCTATAATTTAATCAGCTATATAATAAAAGTTGATAATTACTTCTAGAAGAATAATTAATTCTAGGTATCTTGCCTTGAGTGACACGAATCTGTCTATCCGGTATATTACACGACATTCAGCATCCGATTTAAACCATCAGCAATCATAAAATTAGTTCTAGGTCAGGAATATATAGTCAAGGTTATCGATATCAGCTGTTCAAAAATTTTACGAAACTTGTATTAACGAAGGCTGTTTTTTCTCGATTCTTTCGTGGGAGATATCTAATGACCTTGTGATGATTTCTCGTAAGTTATATATAATGATTATTTAATAAAAATCTTTTTGACTTAAATTTCAACTTTTTTTTCACAAATATTAGCTTATTTACTAAATTGTCTGTTTGGAAATTATTTTATTTCTAACGGAACGTTTTCAAAGGAAAAAATATATAAAAGTATATCTTTATATTTCAGGATAGTGCAAAACATTTAAAAATTTAAATACAGCCTTTTTTACATTTTATTTTGTCTCTCTATTGCTTCTTTTATCAATATATCTTTGGAAAAACACTTTTTATAGGTTTCATTTAAGTATTTCCTGTCAAATGGGAAAAATTGTATAAGTTTTTTTTTAAATCAGAATTCATTTTTAAATTTTCTAGTGATATAATCACTGCACTAGTTTTCTGTGACCTAAAATTGCTTATATTTGGGTGTGGATCGAAAATTTTCTTCTGAATTTCAAAACCTATCTATGCGGAAGAGATATTCTCTATTATGAAGGTTTAAAATGAAATTTAAAAAAAAAAAAATATGTTAAATGCTGCCACAAGGGGAATGAGGACACCTACCAAAAAATAACACGAAAAAGACACATCAGGTAAATTAAGCAGTTTATATAGTGTTAATTTTTCAAAATCTTCTGTGTCTAAATGACAGTGCACGATGTGAGCGAAAGAACAAATATAATATATATAAAAAAATTAAGTCATTTCCTACTTCGTTAGAAAAATCGACTGGTGCCATCTGTTGCAGATAAATCTAACTTCGTAAAAAATAACGCCGAATAAACTTAAAATTAAAAAATAAAATTTACTTAATGAATTAATGTTTGAAAAAACTATATTAACATCAGTGTCACATCCACTACAAGTTTTTAAAAATGTATCTGAACTTGAGTGGATGAATAAAAAGTATTTTATTAACAATTGAAAATTTGAACGATATATATATATATATATATATATATATATATATATATATATATATGTGTGTGTGTGTGTGGGAGACAACAAGGGGTCCAATACGTTGGTCTATCTTCTATTTTATTTTAACATTAAACAAAAATTAATTAAAAAGGTAGTTTTTACAGATAAGTTTGACGATGATATTCAGAAGGTAACGCCTGCTCGCGCACCTCTCGCGTTCTTCTTTCTCTCTCTCTCTGCTCTTTCTGCTCTAATGTCCAAAAGTTTTAGTTTTGGTTTTGCTGCGCCTGCGCGCGAAGACTGCTTGGCTTTGGCTGCATGCCACAACGGCCATTCTGACCGTACGCTGTCCGCAGCGGTATTTCCATGGAGACCAGAGGAGAATCTGAAACATACAAAAAAACGGAACAGACAAGGACTATACGACAAATATATAGAGATTAAACATATCATAATTTTTCTGAACTAGACAGTTTCTCCATCATGTGAAGGCATCTCTTCGACATCCGGAAGGTTCCACAGGAAAACATTGTGTTTCACCGGCATAAGAACATCTTTTTTCAACAAGTTGATCTTTGGTTGAACGCATCGATATTTTCCTCTGTAGAGTTCTGACGTCTGTTCAAAACGATTTCTCTTTTTTCCTTCGTTTCCACTGCCAAGGCTGAAAGATCCTTTGGAGCAACACAAACCGTTGATGTTTACTCTTCATAGGTAAAGGGTTAGGTGAGCGGGAGATAAATTCCACGGAACTCGTTTTCATGGCACCATTGGCTTTCTTACACAATACTATATCAGAACATTTTTCTCTTACAATACTCAATTTTAGCTTAGTACTCTTAATTTTATTACATTTATAATCCTTAATTAGAGAACTCGAATCATCTCTAGTATTAAAGTTCTTAACATATGGCAAATCATAACTAGAGTTTTCTATCACATTTGAAACAGAAACATTTGGAAAAGAAACACCATAATCTACACTCAAAGAGGATCCACTTTCACTCAATAAAACATCGCTCTTTTGCGTGGCCTAGTTTCTCTATTTCAGAATATATACTGGGATGTATAATAAATTCTTCGGTCAAGGTCGGTGATATCGCCGTTCGCACACTTAGGCTAGGAGACTGTTGATTAAGAGAAATATTTATGGGTTTAACTTCTACCATACGCTGTTCGCCAAAACATGAGCTTAATGTTATGATTTCTTCGGAAGGTGTTTGCACTCTAATTAGTGAGGAATTTAAAACTGGGATCTGGCAACCTGAATCAATCAATGCTGTTACGGGCTGATTTTCCACAAAAAATGTTTACGTATTGAAGATTTGCGCATTCATTGCTATTTTGTTTTTCGCTCTCGATTTTCAAAGTATTCACGTTTATTTTATTATGGATGTGATCATTAGATTCTTTAGGTTTAAAACGCTTCTCACAGTCTCTTGCGCAAATGAGATGAATCACCGCATATAAAGCAATTTTTATTTTCTCTTTCATGATATTGGGGATAGTTCTCTTTAATCTTTGGTTTAAAGTTTTGTGATCTATTTTTAAAGGGGTCTTGGGTATATCCATAAGTAATAGAATTTCTTTATGTGATCCGCTTCTAGATGAAATATAAATATCACACTCTTTAGCTAAATCAATAGGCCTAAACCAATCTTCTGCTTCTCGAATGCCAATATGAGTTGCAGTTTCTTATTTAAAGTTTCAAATAATTTATCAGAAATTATAAGATCACATAGAGATTCAAAGGAATTAACTTTTCTTAACGAACAATAATATTGGAAGTTTGCCGTCAATCTTGCAGCAAATTGGATGTATGTCTCGCCTGATGATTTTACAGCATTTTTAAATGAGTTTAAACACTCGCGAGGGGTTAATTGGAATTCTCTGAGTACTATAGATTTTAGTTTTTCATAGTCATTTAATTCCTCTTCTTTAATATACAGTAAGACGTTATGAGCTCTTTCGCCCAGAAGATTTATTAAAATTTCAGATTTATATTCGTCATTTATTTTCTTGGTTAAAAATGCGCGTTCCAATGATTGGAAGAACAGATTAAAATTTTCAGATCTGGTGGGAACAGGAAGAGATAAAGTTTTTATACTTTTTATCATATTTTCTATGTTAGTTTCGAACTGTTTTTCTTCGACTTTAGCTGCAGGATTTAAACTTAATGCTTTATTTTTGGCCAATTGAAGTTCGATTTCTTTTTCTAATTTTGCTAACTGAAGTTTCGCGAGCTCAATCTTTTGTTCTGAAGTTACCTCTCTTTCGTTTTGCGATACTCTCTCATCTATACAGTTTTGAATTAAAGTTTTAACGAAATCTGGATCACTTTCAAATGTACTACTGTTCTCAATTTTAGTCTTTAGTTTAACTATAGTGTCAGTACTTTCGACAATACCGTCTAGCTCTTCAACTACTCTTATGAGATCCTCTTTAAGAGCGTTTTTATACATTTATAAAAATTTAGAAAGATCCTACCTTTTTTTTCTGGCTCCCCTTGTTGCTCGCACGTACGATGTATCCAATGAAGAAAACGTTGTGAATCCACTGATTTCACCTCTTCGCAGGTAATATAGTTGAAATTGTAGTTCCGGCCTCTACACAGGCGAATTATTCACACTGAATTAGTTCCAACCTCTACACAGGCGGGATTTTCGTCGATGGGTTTTCCAACCTCTACACAGGCGGAATATTTGTCGATGGTTCGTTGCAAAAATACCTCTACACAGGTTATTTTGTTATTTGTTCCGACCTCTACACAGGCGGAATGAAGTTGAAAATCCAACCTCTACACAGGTTGAACGAAGTTTCCGAAAAATGGCGGAGCGTCTCCTTCACGGACGCTGTTGTTCATTGTCCAGACTTTGGTTCAAAATCGAAATTTTGTCGATCCCGGCCGAACCCCATAATTTGTGGAGACAACAAGGGGTCCAATACGTTGGTCTATCTTCTATTTTATTTTAACATTAAACAAAAAATTAATTAAAAAGGTAGTTTTTACAGATAAGTTTGACGATGATATTCAGAAGGTAACGCCTGCTCGCGCACCTCTCGCGTTCTTCTTTTCTCTCTCTCTGCTCTTTCTGCTCTAATGTCCAAAAGTTTTAGTTTTGGTTTGCTGCGCCTGCGCGCGAAGACTGCTTGGTCTTTGGCTGCATGCCACATATATATATATATATATATATATATAGGGAGAGAGTCACCTAATAGTATAAGGAATTTAAAAAGCTTTTGTGAATCAGACTGATTCGATGGTGCAGGAAGAAAGAGCTGAGGCTATGAAATGTTGCAGTGTACTATTTACTCGACTCGGAACTCTTATATCAATAACCATCGTTTTGGTTATTAATATTGTAGAAAAAAGTTTTATTTTGTGTCTAATATCGTCTAACCATAATTAAGCTTTTTTCCTATTGTTTCAAAAAATTTGACCACTTTGGAACAATATTGAATTTTGAAATTTTTTTTAAGTATGTTTTTCCTAATCTCCATATTATAGAGCAGTGGTCTCCAACCCCCGGTCCGTGGATAAAATCTACCTGTCACACACAAGAAACATTAAATTATTTCCGTTTTATTTACTGTGGTATATTTTTCTTGGGTTTGAGCTGCTTTTCTTATGAAAATCACTTTATATTCCTTGTTGAATCTCTTTTATATTCCTTTTTGGTGTATAGCTATATGTTATTCTGTGAAGACACGTTTAAATACTATTAAAATAAAATTATTAAATCAAAGCAATCTAAAATATAAACAATCAACGTCCTCCTCTCAGCGGGCCACGGTAAATTATCCAATGTTGACCGGTCCGCGGCGATCAAAAGGTTGGGGGAGCGATTTTGTGTAATCCGATGCTTCTCAAACTTTCAATATCTGTGACCCAATTTTAATCATAATTTCCATCGTCCCCTCATATAATAAAAATGTATTGAATGCAATAATAATGTACTTTGATGCAAAGCTACAATACGACTGTAATCATAAACCATATAAATTATCAAGATAAGTATTAAATTTTGTATATGTCAAGCTCATGGGAGTCAATAGTAATTATTAAACTTCTTTTTTAATGTAGTATTTATAAATTAATTATCAAAAACATTGAGCAGTCCTGATACATTTATAAGTATATTATATCAGTATAAATGTGGTTTTTATTATGTGAAAATGTATTTTGTTTTGCTTCCTTTCAGTAAACTCTCTCTCTCTATAATACTTATTTAAAAATCTTTTTGTTCTCAACTTTCCATATGCCCTCACGTCTACCCTAGGGAACCGCACCCCGCAGTTTGAGAAACGCTGCTATAACTTTATTTTACTCTAAAGGAATATTTAAATATAGTTAAATTATTAAATCAAAACAAGTTAAAATATAAACTATCAACGTCCCACCCTCAGCGGGCTGCAGTAAAATTACCAAACGTTGGCCGGGCCTCTGCGATGAAAAGGTTAGGGAGCACTACCATAGAACATATCAGCATAAATAGGTTCCAATTAATAATAGCCTTTTTTTTTCTCCTCCATGGAACTTACCTAATGCAAATTTTTCAAGTTAATATAAACTAGTGTTATAATATTTTCTAGTATTTTTTCTGAACAAAACGCATTTGTTTTATTGTTGCTGTTAAGATTACGTATGAGGCACAGAGCGTTATATATAAGGGTTTTTTTTTAGTGGTATAGAACTTTTTAAATTGCAATAAAACAACGATGTATTATTCGATTGACATGAATTTTTTTTTTATTCGAAAGATAATCTTGTGGCATTACATTTTAAATATGATTTCTGGCATAGGACTGCCACGGCTGGCTCGGATAGTCCAATCTGGACGTCTAATTTTCGATGACTTTTCCAACATTTTGTGGCCGTATATCGGCAATACCACGGCGAATGTTGTCTTCCAAATGGTCAAGCGTTTGTGGCTTATCCGCATAGACCAATGACTTTACATAGCCCCCACAAAAATAGTCTATCGGTGTTAAATCACAAGATCTTGGAGGCCAATTCACAGGTCCAAAATGTGAAATTAGGCGGTCATCAAACGTGTCTTTCAATAAATCGATTGTGGCACGAGCTGTGTGACATGTTGCGCCGTCTTGTTGCAACCAAAGCTCCTGGACATCATGATTGTTCAATTCAGGAATGAAAAAGTTAGTAATCATGGCTCTATACCGATCACCATTGACTGTAACGTTGTGGCCTTCATCGTTTTTGAAGAAGTGATTCCACCAGCCCATAAAGGGCACCAAACAGTCAATTTTTTCTGGATGTAACGGTGTTTCGACATACACTTGTGGATTAGCTTCACCCAAATGCGGCAGTTTTGTTTGTTGACGTAGCCATTCAACCAACCAGAAGTGCGCTTCATCGCTAAACAAAATTCGCTTATGAAAATCGGGAACAACGGCAATCTCGTTGCTTTAGTCCATTCGACGAATCTGCGCCAGCTTGATGATCGTTTTGATGAATTGCCAAACCAAACTGAGAATAAATCACTTTACAGCTGTTAAATCGGTCGCCATCTTGGAAAGTAATGCCAACTTGAACTTCTATACCTGGAAAAAACACTCTTTATAAAGTAAGATTTAATATATTTAACCTATTTAAGTATAGATACTGGCATGAATTTTTGTTAATAGAAATGCCATTCATGTATGCTTATTATATCAAATAGCAAACATTTTTCGTGGATTCATTCGCATTGCTCTCCTTAAGACCGGAAGAAGTGCTAGTTATCAAATCTATTTTAAATGACATTGTTTTTATTCATTTTCTATTCTTTTTCACAAGCCTGTCGCTCTGGATAGAATGGGGGAAAGGAAGGAATAGCGAAAGAGACCGGAAATCGTATCTGTTACAAGCTCTACTAAAAATAAATGTTTATGTTGTTGTATTTAGTCTTGCATTTCATTTCATCTTAAGCAGTCTTCATAATGAAGGAATTATTAGGTTTTATTTTCATCTGTCAAATACCAGCTTAACTCAATCAACTGTAAGTAAACGTCAGATAAGTAAATAAATTCTTTTGTTTTTTCTAAAATTTTGGTTAGCATTAATAATAAAAAAATTGTTGAAGATTTAGATTTTTTATAGATATGTGCATTTTGAAGGAGTGAATATTTGAACTGATCACTAATCTCTTTAAGCATACAGATTATTTGAATGACCAAGCTAAGTTGAAGATATCTGTTCCATGGAGTATTTCACTGAAGATTAACATAATTGAATCATTTTAAATACGGGAAGCCGTTTATCAGCTACAGGAGGAAGATATATGCCTACTAAAACAATGCAGTCAACGAGATTTAAAAAAATAACCTCCGGATAAGTGTAACAGCTTAAGGTGATGACATGCCCCGAAACCATGATATTTTCTTTGAAAAATCTCATAAATGAAATGTTTTTATATAAGGTAATTCGGGGGAAGACGCCACAGAGAGTTAATGATTTTCGATTAGTACATTGAAAATTGAAAATGACAAGATCTTGAAAAATATGCCTTATTTTTCAATATTTAATTAGTTATGTATGAGTTCTCTTTTTAGTATGAAAAATAAATAAGAACTTGAATGTTGAAGAAATCCATTTAATTGTGGCCTCTTCCCCCATATGGGGAAGATGCCACCAGTCATGGAGTAAGATGCAACAACACCACAGTAAAAAAAAAAAAAAGACAAACCTTACACCAAATTAAATGTTAAATAACAATAACTATAGAAAAACAAAAACAAATTAAAATCTTTGATAATTAGTTTGCTAAAACGAATTCTCCTGCAGAATGCAGTCTACAGCGGGCTGAAGTAGTAGTCGACTTCAGCCCTGCATATGCTCGTGCTATGGTGATCCCCTGTGTCATCCTCACAGCCTAATTTATTAATCGTAGTTATGTTATACAGTGTTATAAAATGAAAAAAATTGAAGTTAATTTAATTTATTTCTGAACCATGTGGCGTCTTTCCCCAAGTTTAAGGGGCAGATACCACACACGCTTATCTCATTATTGCTGCAGTGTTATGGCCGTTTTCTACATGCATCGTATGTGTAACATTATGTAAATTCACTTATATTGTTAATATCTTATATTAAAAATAACAAGTACGTTTATGGACTTTAAATATGAGGAATGGAATATTATAAAAGGATTTGTACTCACCACTTTAAATATTCAAAAGGTCGAAAAATAAGGCCGATTAAAGACGATTAATTCAGATAAATTCACAAAGCCACACTCAATGTCGGACCAGACTCTTCGCACAAGTGGCTCAAAATTACCATCTATCGATGCATAAAAAAGTACTATTAACAAACTGGCAAACTTCCCCCGAATCACCTTTTTTAATGTCTGCTAAATTAAAATAAAAGTTATACTTATAACTCATAAAGTTGCTTTAAGAATATTATTACAGAAAAATTATTTAAATGCATTTTTTAATTAGAAAGAATGATATTTTTAAAACATTCTTCTTTTATGGAAAATGTTTCCATGATAATATTTTGCCTACCAGGTGTATGCAAATGAAATGAGACCATTGTTTTTAAAAAACACAATAAATTTGTGAAAAACTGTTAATATTTCTTTTATTCTGAATAATATCCATCGCTAGCTACACATTTTCTCCATCTTTCAGGCAATGAATACCATGCCAAAAACTATCGGTCTTTTGAGGCCAGCCAGTCATCAAGCCAAGATTTGACGTATTCGTAAGAAGTGAAGCGCTGGTCAGCCAATGCAAAGTCGAATGATGCAAATAGGTGGTAATCGGAAGGAGCCCAAGTCTGGCGAATAAGCCGCATGCGCTAAGGGCTCCCAGCCGAGCTCCTTAACGATGTCCTTGGTCGGCTTAGCGCGGTGGCTAGGTGCGTCGTCATCAAAGAAAATCACTTTGTGCTGCCGTTTCTCGATTTGCTCGCGTTTTTCGAGTATAGCATCGTTCAAATGAAGTAATTGTTGCTTGTAGCGATCAGTATTAACGGTTCCGCCGGGTTTGAGAAGCTCTCGTAATAGATTGGTCCCTTCTTATCCCAGAAAATACGAGCATTGTTTTGCGGTCGAAGCGATTCGGCCTTGTGGTCGATTTGGACGGCTGTTCGGGGTCAACATATGATCGATTACGCTTTTGGGATTCTCAAAATAAATCCCTTTCATCGCCAGTCACAGTAAGATGGAGATATGACTTTGCTTTTTAGCGGGCAGCAACATTTCGCCCACGATTTTTTGATTTTCCTGTTGACGGTCCGTTAACTCGTGTGGTACTCATCTACCGACCTTTATTATCTTGTCCATTGCTTTGAGACGACGGGAAACAGGGCTCTGGTCAACATTCAATTGTTCTGCAAGATGTTCTTTGCGTTTGGCCATCATCTTCATCGAGTAATGCTTGCAATTCAGCATCTTCAAATTTTTTGCTGGTCTGCTACACTCCTCGTTTCTCACATCGAAATCACCATTTTGAAACTTTTCAAAACCACCTGTAGCACTGCGCACAACTCAGGGCATTGCCACCGTATGCTTCTACAAGCATTTGATGCGATTCGGCAGCATTTTTCTTCAGATGGTAACAAAAAATTAATATTGTCCGCAAATCGTGGTCGGAAGGCTTAAAATTCGACATTTTCAACTCAGTAAAAAAATACAATGCACGCTGAAACTGATCCAAATGTAAACTAAACATGAGTATCAAAGGTCAAACTATAAAAAAATCACGTTCCACGGTTTCGTATTGTTTGCATATATGTGTGGCGACATGTGTTAGCAATCGTCTCATTTGATATGCATACACCTGGTATATATCTAGGACGCTTATATATAGCGGAGTTGAACTAATATTTTCAAAAAAGAAAATTACTTAGACTGTTTTTATTCATGAGTAATTATAATAGGTAGTGAGATTTTAGCAAAAACAATTCGTTATTACTTCAATATATCATAATTCTGAAAATTACGTCAATTTTCAAAAATCTTAATTCAGCTCTGTATAGAAGTCCTAGTTATATGCAAAATACTACCATAGATACATTTTTCACAAAAGAATGTTTAAAAATGTCTTTCTTCATTTTTTTGCCAAAAAATTGTATTTAAACAGTTTTCTTGTAACAATATTCGTAAAACGGTTTTATATACGAATGTTCTAATT
>BMAU01003240.1:0-32500 GCA_019973935.1 Trichonephila clavipes
TAAAACAAAAATGTATTTCCTACAAATATAGAAACATAATAAATGAAAATACATATAAAAATAAATAAAATTCTAAGTTAGTATATTTACATTTCAGATCATACAGTATCTTCTGTATTTCCAATTTCTGCCTTTTATCAAGAAGGCATCTAATGTAATTTGCGTTTTCCTTTTGCGCTCTGTAAGAAGCTATTGGTAAGTGGATAAGGCATCCATAATGCCCGTCTTTCCTTTGGACTCAGGCAAAATTTGCTCTCCTGCTTTTTTTTCTTGTTGCTTTATTTTCGTGTTTTTACCATCATCCATGATAAAAACTAAAAATCATAATATTTGTCACTATAGCAATCGTTATATTATATAAATTTATACAGACAATAACGTTAACAAATGTTTGAAACGATAAAAATATGTTCATATAACACCGATGGAAAGAAGAAACAGATAAAACTTCTTCGGATATCGGGAAGCCTACCACTGTGTGTAATTTCGGGAATCCCTAAATTGAAATAAGTAATGTGTGTAACAATAATACCGCAATATAAATATATATATAAAGAGGTAAGAATGTACATGATTATTTTGGATGACAATACAATAATTTAATTATAATTAATAAAAATTAATTGATTATAACTAATTATTTAAAAAATTACAAATACAGCCACGTTGGCGACTTAGCGACCCTTTTGGCGACTTATGTTAAAATTTGAAAAAGTTTTTCTCACGTGTTAAATAAAGCATTCAGTTGAAAGGAAATTTATATACACGATTGTTTTGGAGGACAATACGATATTTTAATGATAAGTAATAAAAATTAATTACCACTTAATGTTGTGATTCTGTCATATGTATATACATATTTATATTAATTGCAACCATTTAATAAAAAGTAGCTAAAATAAATTTTTTTCTTGGTTGATCTAAGTAGGAATTGATTTAAAAATTTTATTTATATTACTTTTTATAACAATAAGCGTTGTTACAACAATGCAGATGAATGTTGAGTTGTATTTTGAATGTTTTTAATTAATATCTTTTTAACTAATTGCGATATCGGACCGAATTGTGAATCTAAACCATTCTCGAATTTACTTGAACCCACACAAAATATTTCATCGAAATCGGTCCAGTCGTTTAGGAGGAGTTTAGTGACAAACACACGCACAGAAGATTTTATATATAAAGATATATATATATACTCTGCATTCTTTATATAAAATTATTCAATCGTCTTAAGCGTTTATACAGCGTAACCATGGCAATAGAACCAGCGTACTTAAATCAGTCACGTGTCTATAATGTTGAAAGCTTAGGTGAAGATTTTTGCGTGGAGTTTTCAATTAGTTGATGTAAATATAAAATACATATTCTACGTTGCAAAAAAAAACAAAAAAAACGCAGAATTAATCGACAAGGATTCATAATTATGAGAAAAAATGTAATTATGAAAAAAAAAAAAAACCCATTTTTCTGTTTTTTATTGTTTAAACGTTACAAACATTTCCACATTATCAGATGTTAGCAAAAGTTCATCATCGAAAATATTACCTACGTATTAGTTAGTCACTAAAAAAATAAACTTGATTTTAGAATATTATATTTATGTTTTTCCATCCTCTTTGACAGGAAAAAAAAATTGAACTGTAAATATTTAGCTCATTTTATGACTGCATATGCAATAACAACAATATTTAATAATGGTTTCATTCAAAATAACATCTAAAAACATTACAAGAATATAATATATAATTAAACATGTGCTGTAGACATTCTTCTTTTAATTTGGTAAAAAAGAAAAGACTTGCAAAAAAAAAATTTCAAAAGAAATGCTATAAAAAAGAAACTGAAGGAAAAACGTATTAAATGCCTTAAAAAAAAAACCTTTAAAATAATTGCTAAGAAACGCGTTTAAAAAAAATGATTTCTCTTATCATGCTATTATTCCGTCATCTGGACAACAAAGTATTAATCCACATGGTTGCAAAAACTGCTATAATATAAACATTTTTTGTAAATAATTATCGCTGATGATTATGCTAGAGATATTTCAATCAAATTTTATCGTCAGATATAAACAATTTCCGTTTTGAAATTTTCCAGAAAAGAGAAATGACAACATTGTATAAGCATACATGAAAGGTTTTCGATTTTAATCTTATTATAAGAATTTTAACGACACGTATATAAATAAGAATTTTTTTCACAGTGATGTAAATAATCAGTAATATTTAGAAATATCACAGAAAACTTTTTAACAAGAATTTTTTATTTTATTTTATGAGGTTGAATTTGTAAAAATTAACTTATCCTTGTATTTTTAAAAGTGTAATATTTTTTAATTCCAGAAAGACGTCAAAATATCGAGTAAAACTATATCGTGATTATTTACTACTCGATAATTATCAGGAAATATACATGAAAAAAATACACTTTATTTTAAGCAAATGTTCCTCAATTACTTAAATGAAAAACAGTTGCTTTAAAATACTTCATTATTATTATTATTTATTTATTTTACTTATTTATTTTTTGTTTTCCTTTTCCTTTTATATTGCTAAAATATCTTTAGATTCTGTAAAAAAAATAACAAAAAAGGGAATTAATAATAACAGTAAATTCTTTTTTTTTTTTTTATTGAAAAGAATTATAAAATCCCCATTCACCACAAAAGTATCACACGGGGCTTACAGAAGTAAGTATTAAATTCCTTTAAAGAGAAGTATATGAAATGGAATTTAAACGTTCAGAAATGATGTAGAACCACTGCTCTAAGTTATTTTTGATTCAGAGCCCACACACTCAGGACTAGCTTGATATGCAAATATCAAAAGCAGTTGCATCATGAAAGAAATGTTTAAACTTAACAAACTTCTTTTTGTTAGGCTTACTAATTTCCGTAAATTCCATAATATTAGTAGCGATTCATCACCGTCTAATTACTCAAAAAATCGCCAGATGGCGTTAGCTAAATGAAATGTTTTCCCATCTGCTTTCGGTGAAGGTGATGCAATCTCGGTCACACTTTCCCCATGCGTAAATGAGGAAATCGTCCATTGGTGTTCCATATTTGGCGCTAATTCGCTTTTTGATACTTATAGAAATAAAAATGCATGCATTTAGAAATTGAAAGTAATAAACTATATATAAACTGATTTAAAAGAGAATGATGATCAAAAAACGAGCTTTACTTTTCTTTTGATGGCATCAATAAACTTTATTTTTTTATTTCTTGAGACTTCTGTAAAAAAAAATGTTCTTTACTCAGATAAGTGCGGAAAATATGCGTTTAATTTATTTTATATTCATTATCAAGTAATCAACCTTTTTTTTTTTGTAGTTGTTCAAATATTTGTTGTAAATAATAAACCTTTCTCGTATAGATTGTATCCCTTAACATCCCCTTTTCTTACATCTATGTAAAGCATACATAAAAAAATACAATTATGAGAAAAAAATAAATTATGGGCTAATTATATTAAAAACACATGAAGAACTAGGAAAAAGAACAGGGAATTTAAAAGCAAAAAAAAATCTGTCCCTGTCATTCTTAACACATTATATAATAATACATACATAATTATCAATATGCTAAATTAAATGAGAAATAAATCATTTTAATGAACATAAATGACGTGGGAAAAGTAACATCAATGTGAACGTCATCTACACCTATACGTGTCAAAGAGCATCGCTGAACCCATATTGAGAGCTCCAAAATATTTATAGTTTATGGTACGATTGCTCTAAACAAAACAAAGATATAGGTACAAAAACCAAGACTTTAATTATGACAAATAAATAAATAATTTATAGCATTTTTTTTTTTTTTTTTTTTTTTTTTTGCTTAATGTAATAAATCCAATTTCATGGTACAAAAAGGAGTCACTCAAATATTTGTAGAATATAAATGTGTGTGCACCCGGATTTATCGTCTTAACTCATCTTTTAAGAAAATAAAAATTTATTATACGTGTTTCACTTAATAAAATGTTGGAAAATATTTAAATGATTTATATATACAGTAAACTTCTCTATACCCAATGTACATAGGACTTTAAGGGGACAGATTACCTTAAAAATGATCAAAATGTCGTTTTTTTTTCCCCTCATTTTAATTGTTCAACTTGTGTTCAATTGTTTTATACGTGTACAAATTTTTCGAAGCTCTAGCTGCATTATTTGGCAAGTTATTTAACTTTTGTAACAGTATGTCGAAGTGAAAACCGAAACTAGAACACGTGACATCTGTATTTAGCTCTTGTATTCATTTTACTGACGGTTCTTTCTCAGGTTTTTATTTCCCACGATAATTGTGTATTTTAAACATATGCTAAAGTTATATATATATATATATATTCAATATAAAGGTTTAAAACTTTCTTGGTTGTTTTTATACAATATGCTTGTTGATTCTGCGCATGCTATAAAGATTATGTGAATATTTTTTAAAAAAAATCTTCAAAGTTAGATATAACTTATTTTGTTTAATTGTTTTTTATATTATCTGACGCGAAAAATGTATGAAAATAAAACTGTCACTCTTAATACCACTATTATGCACAGAATTGTGAGGAATACTTCTAGAAGTTTTAAAAATTGTTAAAACGTATTAAAATTTGTAGAAATTTTATTAGTATTGAAATATTTTTTAAAAAATTTAAATAATTGTTTGCTTAGAAATAATATTTTCCTTCTGAAATGCATGTTTCATGTGTGTACAAATAGGGTACATAAGAAATATATAAATAAAAAAATGTGTACAGGGTACCATATCCCCCAAACTATATTCGAGAACAATGTGGACAATTTATCAGCTCAACAATTAAAAACTGCCTACAAAATCATCGAAAATAATAAAAAGGATTTCGAAAATAATTAAGAAAATTAAAAAGAATTCATTAAATGTACATATAAATGGGAAAAATTAATTATTATTAGAGTGTTTATACTAAGTTCATTTTGAATAAACATAAAATCGAAATATTCAAAATAATATAACTTTAATTCATATATATAATAATTTTATTAAGGACCACTATACACTTATTAAAAGCTTATTTCTACTATCAAATGTTACATCTGTGAGGAATAAATATTTTTGCTATGACATATCTTAAGAATTAAGCTGATTGGTCGAGGCAAAACAACAAACAATGTAAGAACAGTCCCTAATTCTAAGAAAATAGAAATTATTCAGTCAATAATTATCGAAGTACAAACAACAATAAATAATTTAACTTATGTATAATTGTAGTATTACACTCAGGAACATTGAAAATAGCGACAAAGAAGAAAGCATCGGATTGAAAAGAAAATTAATACACATTATGACACAGATGAGAGATTCACTTGATCTAAAAAACAAGACAATTAAACGAATACAGGATGTGCAACGACACAAATACTGGGCAACTTCAATAGCGCGTTGGACCACCTCCAGCTGCAATACATGCCGCTACACGGTACGGCATTGAGTTTATTAGACACCTTATGTTGTCCTGAAGCAGATGGGCCCACAAATCTAGAACAGTCAACTCTAAATTATGTACACAGTGACACGATGGCATCTGCCATTTTTAGCTGATCCCACAAGTGCTCTAACAGGGGGACAAATCGGGGAGCGGGCCGGTCATGGAAGGATCTGAAAATGACGTACGAAGTCTTGAGAAACTCCTGCTGTATGCGGACGAGCATTATCTTGCTGGAAAATTGCCCCTGGGAGACCATTTAGGAAAGGTCCTACATGGGGTCGAAGAATATCATCAACGTAACGTTGGCCCATTAAGGTTCCACGCATCACAATCAAAGTGAACCGGCTATCATAGGCTACGGCCCCTCAGACCATTACACCAGCTGTGCGGGCAGTGTGACGTAGAACACTGTGGAGGGAATTGTACCGCTCACCAGGGTGCCTCCACACCAGTACACGGTTATCATCTGTCCCTAAAACAAACCGGGATTCATCACTAAACTCAACCTTTTGCCAATCTGTGACATTCCACATTGATCTGGCTTGGCACCACTGTAGACGCAGTTGCCGATATTCCGGTGTTAAAGGGAGTGCACGGAAAGGGCGCTTGGATTTAAGATTTGCCTCTGCATGGTGTCTGGAAATTGTTTTGGAACAATTGCTACGCCTACGTCTGCTTTTATCGTTGAACGAGTCACCGTGGGGTCTACAAGTGCTTGCCGCACGACCCTTCGATCCTCTCTCCTCGTTGTCTTCCTGGTCGCTCCAGACCCGGTTTTCCGCGCGTGGGTACTTTCTCGTGTCCACTCTTCCCAACAATTTCTAACGGCACACTCGGAACGATCCACCTGGAGAGCAACACGGCGTGTCGCCCAGCCTGCAGTTTTTTCATCCCGATGATCAGGCCTC
Source organism: Trichonephila clavipes (assembly GCA_019973935.1). Classification (NCBI taxonomy): domain Eukaryota; kingdom Metazoa; phylum Arthropoda; class Arachnida; order Araneae; family Nephilidae; genus Trichonephila; species Trichonephila clavipes. Next base: position 6,380 of record BMAU01003240.1, read on the forward strand.
TCTCAAACTCGCTTAACTGTGAGAAATGTCGTCTAGCACGTTTAACTGACATGTTTCGCTTACCAAAGTCTTCCTACCATCGACGGGTAATCGTCACGTTTATGAATCTACTAAAAATTAGATAATCGCGGGCGCCGAAAGCGCCTATTCCCAGAAGGATGGGAGAAAAAGATAGACCATGATGAGAAATTAAAACAAATAACGAAAACTCCCACAAAAACGGGGAGGGAGGACGTACCCCAAAGCACGAGCGTTCTAACGAAGCAGAGCGCCGGCGGGGAGGAAGAACGCAGGAAGGAAGACAGGACGGCCGAAGGCTGCTGATCAAGTCGGTGAGAGATCACCTCAGAACCCAGAGTGGATGATGCAGTGCAGTGCAGCTAAATCATATTGTTAAGAGTGTGAAAAGAGTGTTTTTGTTGTGTTATGGGGGGCGGAGAGGGTTTCTCCACTTCGTTGAAGAGTATGCATATTTAATTTTTAGGATGAGGATACGTAAACAGTGTTTGTGCTTTGATAATTGGATTGTCATCAGATTCAATAGATTTAAAGACATTTCTAGAGAGTTTAGTGATGTAATTAGAAATCGGCTCCATGTGTAGATCGTTGTGTATCACGTCATTTCGGACGTACCAAAGGTGCGTTCGTCATGACGCGGAGTATTTTGTTTTGGATTACTTGAATCTTTTTCATGTGGGTGGCGGCTGCGGCTCCCCATACGGGCGAACCATAAGTTATAACTGGGCGCAGAATCTGCTTGTATAAAATAACTTTATTTTACAGGGATAGAGGAGACCTCCTCCCAATGAGGGAGATGGCTAAATGAATTCTACCCCAGAATTTCTCTGCTAGATAGTCAATGTGCTTTTGAAAGTTAAGCGGCTATCTATGTGTAGCCCAGATATTTCACCACCGAAACCCACTGGATGTTGTCATCAAAGGAGGATCGATGACCCCTCATTTCCTGAAAACAATTGCTTGTGATTTATCAACATTAATTGCAATTCTCCAATGTGTATTGATTGATTGATTTAATATTAACGTCGCACTGTTCAGCTACACGAGGGCTTTTGGCGACGGACCACGTAATTTTGAACCATGGTCAAGTGACGTGGACGACACCTGAGCTGGCACCCCCTCTCCCTAACTACCACACCACACCAACGGGAGGACGTTTCAGCTCTCGACAGATTTAACGTGCATCGCTGCCCTACACGGCGGGTCTTTAGTGGTACTGGGATCGAACTCGTGACCAGGCAAGCCACGATCCGATACCTATACCACTCGGCTACCGCGGCCACTCTCAATGTGTAAGCCACGTTTCAAGTTTATCTCGTTTATGAATCATCGAATTTGCGCTGGCTTATATAGCACCCTCTTCCTGATTGTAGCGCCACCTCGATGTGTATGAGCATGCGTATTGGCACAAAACTTGGATCATTTGCATATCACATTACACTGTACTTATTTGCAAAGTTTCGCGATTGTACTTAGCTTCCTTCTTGGGTCGCTATTTTCAATGTTCCTGAGTGTATATAAGGTAGATATTATAAGAAATGTGTCTAAAAAAGTATTCTAATTAAGATAATTTGTGTAAGATTTCCATAGTCGATATAGTTAAAGCTTGTAATAATTGTTTAAAGATTAAAAAAGGGGGATTGTTATAACAAATGTAATGTAATATTGTGTAATATTGTTCAACAATAATTAAGCTGCATTACTCTGAATTTTTCGGCATTTTGTTTTAAAAATTTTAATAAACGTATTTCTTCACATAAACTGTATTTTAATATTCAAAAGTTTTCAAATGAAAATTCTAAACACTGGTATTTATCATTTTTCTAATGGTTTTCAACGATTTTTCTGGAAAAAGGAAACAATTATTTCTTACCCATATTTCAGAAATAATAAAAGAAGACTTCTCTCAACATTCACTATATATGTTTAATGTTGACTAGAATAATTTGAGCTTATTGAAACAAAAAATTTTCAATGTTGAGATCTCTAGCAATTATAAAATGTGCCCCTCTTTGAAAAAATCTTCATCTCGCTATCAACGATAATAAGCAAATCGAATGTACAGCATTAAAAAAAATTTAGGAAAACAGTTCGTTTAAAAAAAATGAAATGATTCATTTAAAGGAGCAAAAATAACTTGTACTGCCTTAATAAAGGAGTTTATTAATGAAATAGACATTAATTTAACTTCAAGTTATGTAACGTAAATCGATAGTAAATTAATGTGTTGTGTGTGCAGTTTAAGTAGTCAATATACAGTTTGTAAAAGTAGTAAACATATAAAGATTTGTCTTTGATTGAATACATTGAAGTGCAAATCGTGCTATGAAAAAATTGATCAATGTAAAAAGGTAATAGGCGAAAGAGGACCTACAGCATTTAAATTATGATCATTTTTTAATATTAGGCATTTAAGGTGTTGGAATGCTAAAATCTTATATTTTCACAATTTGAGATTTTTTACACTTTCAAATGGTATAGATTTTAACCTTTCTAAAAATACTTTACTTTAACCTCTATGGTAATTAGAAGCCCCTTAAAACCTATTTTTAAATAATCGTTGAAACTGGGCCAGGCCCATTTAAATGGTGAAAAATGTAAACAAAGTACTTCGTTTTGCTTAAAAGTTGAACGTCTGATATAAATCAAAAAACATGTATCTTTTATCGTAAATTGAGCTTTTTATTCTGTTATTTCCTAGCTGATTAGAAATTTCATTGTATACATCAAAATCAATTTATTTTGAAATGTAAATTTTGATGTTCGATGTACCTTTTCTCAAAATCTGTAATATGTATATGTTTGAAATTTTTTCAAACAATTAAAGTATACCTTTCTAATTATACTGAAATGAGCTTTTAGCTCTAATTCTGAATCTTTTCATAATTTATAAAAAAATATTTTATCAAACATAGTGAAATTTGACCCAATTTTCACATAAAAAATTTGTAAAAAATAAATTTTTTGCGTTTTTTACAAAAAGCTTATTTTAGTATATATTAGCCATCATTATAAATATATCATAAAAAATTCGAGTACCCGTGAACAGTAGTTTCTCAGAAAGGTACATCGAACATCAAAATTTCCATTTTGAAATAAATTGATTTTAATGTATACAGTGTGAGAGAAACTTCTAATCGACTAGGAAATAACAAAATAAAAAAGCTAAATTTACAATAAAAAAGATACATGTTTTGGTTTATATCACACGTTGAACCTTTAAGCAAAACGAACACAAGTACTTTGTTGTGCTTGCCGTTTAAATGGGCATGGCCCAGTTTCAACGATTATTTAAAAATAGGTTTAAAGAAGGGCTTCTAATTAACCTAGAGCTTTAAGTAAGGTTTAGAAAGGTTAAAATCTATATAATTTGAAAATGTAAAAATCTCAAATTGTCAAAAAAAAAAATAAGCTTTCCAACACTTCTTAATGATCTAAAAGTGACTGCGGTAATCTAGCAGTCATAGCCTTGAACTCATGGCCGGCGTTGTCGAGTCACGGATTCAAGTCCTTCTGTCACTGAAAACCCGCTGTGCAGAGGGGCTGGTGCACGTTAAATCTGTTGTGGATCAAAATCCCCAGTTTCCTGTAGTGTTGAGTAGAGTACCTGATTTCCATTGCTGGAAATCCCAGGAACATAACAGTCATTTCAGGATTCCTGGGAATGCATAAAAAATTGAAACAGCTAAGGACAAATTATTTTTAATTGATTTTGTTAAGTCGTGAGTTTTTAAAAAATTTACTTCATTACAGGGGGTAGCGTGAGGACTCACACAGATTTTGCCAAAAAGCATTTTATTCCCAAATTAACTAAACTAAACATTATATTCATTAGTAAATTGTTAATTTTCATAGCCTTTCGCTGAAGAAAAGTTCTATACCCGTTTAAGGTTTCAAAGCTTCCGTTTAAGGCTCCTGGGCGTTGATGTCCCGCAACCCCCTTTCGCTGTTATCGTCCAAAGTCTATTCACTCAAGCGGTTGCTCCGTAGACTCCAGCACTCCGTCTTTCAAAGGTCATGGAAGTTCCTCTTCTTTTTTCCTTGAGATGCAGCTGCCCCACACAACCTCTATCGAGTGTCTTCGAAGAAAAAAAAACTGATGCGGAAGGTAATGCAGAAGATTGGAGGAAATCCTCGTCAACTTACAAGCCAACTCTTTAAACCCTCTAGTAATCTCTGATTGGAGAGCGTAGCGAATCTGTACTTAGCTCTCCTCGCCTTCATCTCAACTCCATTAGTTTTTTTGAGACAATAGGTCGGCGTGTCTAACTTCGTCGTCAACCTCGCATTCTACATGGAGAGCCATAAATAAACCTCTCACTTTGACACTGAGGACACCCTCCAGGGTATGTCTTTTAAACAGGCTGGCACTTCTTTTTCAGTCAAATAGTTCACGATCCACATGTGCAAAAGGACCCAACAATAGATACTGTTCACAAAAGTCTCCTTTCTATAGATCGAGGTGGTGCCCGAAAGTTATCTGAAGGTTGGAGAGGGAGGAGGTGTGCTTTCAACATAGCCTCCTTTAGAATCGGTGAAACATCTGTTTTGCCTCAGGCATGAGGGAAAAATTCATGATCTCTTTTGGAAGATTACAATGTCCCTTCTGGGCATTCCGTTCACCCCTGTTCATCAAAGTTGACAAGTATTGTTGGGAAGTCTTCGTCTAATGAGTCGAAACTACACACACACACACAGTATCAAGGATAATTAAATAAAATATTCATAAACTCTCAAAAATTTACTCATTTATAACATAAATACATTATATTGAGGTAAAACTGCAAATGTAAGGTATGTTGATTATTCATCTTTTAAGTATAATTTAAGAGAGAAAACATAAGCACAAAATTTATTCTTTTGCCTCTCAACGTAGTTCGTTACCACTCAACGTTGATATTGAAGGAATTGTTTTCAAATCTGCTCCCAGTTTTTTATAATATTTGATGAACATTTTTCTGTTCAGTTAAAAACTGCATTTCTTGCCTCAATACCTCGTGGAAGATAGAAATATTTCTTATTGAGCAAAATAAGACCTTCGTTTTTGAGTGGATCGCGCTATTTGTTATTTTTCGTCTTTTTAAATGCTGTTTTCTAAGTGCGGAGAGTCAGAAAATGATTCGTCTGCCTAGCAAAAGAGTGCTTTATCAATTTATTTTTGATTTGACTAATCAGTTTTTAGTTGGTGAAATATCAGCAGAAACTGCAGAAGTTTCATACTTTCTTCCAAAACTTGGATTCTGCATTAATCCAACTAATCTAACATTGCAACTCTCATTAATACTTTGACCAGAGAATATTTTATGTTCTTAAAGCTAATTCCAGAATGTTTTATAATGATTGTAAATAATCTTCAATAATGAAAGTAAGGCATTGAACTCCTTTGACAGTTAGCAAAAGCCGCGTTAGCATAGTTTTTCTAAGGTTGATTTCTAAGGTTGGTTTTGGTTTAAAATCGGCATAGTTTTTAATTCAATTTTTACTGGCAAGCTTTCTATACATAATTGTAGTCAAAGTTTCAAATTCTACAAAAGCCATAATTTGTTCTTTTAATATCAATTAACACTTTTGAAGTTGTTGATTTTATCACTAAAAAATAGTTCAGGATTGATTATTTCAGCCATGTGTGTCGTTTACGGAGTTCCCGGAATATAAAAGGTACGGAAATCTTACAATTTCCCAGAACCTGGATTCCAAACCCCTAGTGCTGAGGGGCCACTGGTGACAGACAGACCTCGTAATTTTGAAACTTGGTCAAGTGCCGAGAACGACACCTGAGCGGGCACCTTCCTCTAACTACCACATCACACCAACGGTCGGACATTTAAGCCTCGCATGTTTTACGTACATCGGCCCCCTCTACATGGTTAAATCTTCAGCGACAGTAGGCTCAAACTCATGGCATGCCAGTCACTAGTCAGTGATCTTGACCACTAGGCTACCGTGGCAACAGTAGTAGTGCGGAAGTTAGAAGGTTGGGGCGCCTGCTCAGGTGATGACCTCGTCATTTGATCGTGGATTAAAATTGCGAAGTTCGTCACCAATAGCCTCGTTCTGATTAAGCGTGCTGCGTTAAAAAACAATCATTCAAATATGATCTACAAATATGTTTTTTCCACTTAATTTAAATAAATATGCAAATCCTGCACGACTGGTTTTTATTACCTTTACTACAAAAGTTTATCCAGCTGAGTAATTTTTTAATTGTTATAATAATATAATTATTATTATTAAATTGCAGTAATTTATTGCTTGTTCCTTTTGGGGTTTCCCTCTAATTTTCCCAAAATAGACATTTAAGACAAAAAAAGGAAATACAAACATATTAGAAGTACATTTTTATTGCATATTTTTAATGCAAGAAAACATCAGCAAGTCAATAGCAACATAAAAAAACACTATCATACGTAAATGATTCACCAAATACCTAAGTTCCAATTGGAAAGTAAGGTTTGACAAAACTCGAAATTATTAAACAATTATTTTGAAAGTAAAAATTATTTTGTTATTTTACTTTTGTCGAAAGAGATAATGTATTTTCACATTTTATTTCCATTTCATAAGGGACGCAAATATTTATTTAAGAGATTATTCTTGTGGAACTGTTAGACCGTGTTCATTTTAATCAAAGGGCTTATCATTACACTTCCCATTCATGTTTTCCAAGGCCTTATCTTTTTTCCATTATCGTTCATTTCAGAAATCTCCATTATTTTTTTTAAAATATCATCTGCTAATACTTCCTTAGTTTTAACAAAATATTATTTTTCTTAAATTAATCTCAGATTAATATTTTTACTGATTGTAAGATATAGTTTTAAAATCGTAATATTTTAAAGAATATATTTACTATTAAATAAAATGCTTCGAAAAGTTTTAGTTATTGATTTATTTAAATGTATATTCATTAAAAAATATCAGTCACATTAAATGAGTTTTTAATCTATATTTGAAAATTTAACGTTTCTAAAAACTTCTGGAATAGTAGTAGATAATTCATCATCATGTGCTAAAAAATCATTTTTCACTTTATTTAACAAATCTAAAGTCTACAAAAATAGTTAATATTTTTTATTAGTTACATTATATCTGGGAAACATCGCAAAATGAGATATGCAAATTACCTGTAAAAAAAGGAGCAAAAACAAAATATAATTAGAATAAAATATTAAGATTTATATATAAAGCTTATTTACCAGATTTTGCCAACTCTTTATACCTCTTTTTCAAAAAAGAATTTTATTTGTAGATACATTTTTTATAAGTAGAATTATTACAGTATTTTTTATATATGTGTTATATTTTTAGGAAAATTTTATGAATAAAAAATATTTGTGAGAATATTCTTTTTAAGGAATAAGAAGAAAACTTTAAAAAGCGTTTTTGAATCTTAAGAATATTTTCAAAATGTTTTATTCAAAAAATTTCCGAGATATGGAAACTTTTACTAACAATCTGAAAACTCATAGAATCATTCAATCGAATTTTAACATTCTAACCCCGGCCAATACATCGTGATTTATTGATCTGTTAAACAAAAATTAATAATTTCTGATTGAAAATTTACTAAAAGGACTCACATTGATCTTTCCGATAAAAACTATCCATGGAAAAGTTAATATGTTATAAAATTTTTATTATATAATAGGCAATAGTTAATAACTTGTTCAATGATAACACAACAAGAAATATATATCAGTCCTCCGGAGATAGTTCCTTTTAAAATAAATATATTTTTAAGTCCTACTTTGTGGAATTTTTAGGTCCCTTTCCGGTACTTATTAACACTTATTAACCAATAGCTAAAAGGAGAGAAAAATTATTCATTTAATGCATGAAAAAGTATTTAAAAAGAAAGCAGTCATTGGGCTTTTTAATTCGTTTGGAACTTCCAGAGCTGATCCCCACTGCAGACCCGTCGTATAGAGGAAGAGCTAATGTAAGTTAAATATGTCGAAGTTCAAAGTCCTCCAAGTTGGGGAGAGGGAAATGCTCTGGTCCCACTCTCGTCACTTGACCGTGGTCAAAATCACGAGGTCCGTTGCCAACCGCCCTCGTCAGTGTGTGAAGATAATAAACAATCTCTTACCCGAAGCTGCAGAACTAATTAGCTTTTTGTGTAAGTAGCGTAATCATGAAAATAAATAGATTTTTAAAAGTTGTTTTCTATTTTTTTATGTCGTTATACACGAAACGTTTTAAAAAATTTGCAAGTAAATTATTTTGTGATTTTTATACAAATGTTTATTTAAAAGGGGACTACGTTAAGGCGTATGCAAATGAAAAGCACGTATAAAATGAAAATCTTATTTATATTTAGTATGTTGAATTAGAATATAAATATAAATTTGTTTTAAGAGAACATTATTACTAGAAAAATTATTTAAAGGCGATTTTCGGCAAAAAAATGAAGAAATAATGCCATATTTTTTTAAATCATTTTCCTTTTTTGGAAAATGTTTCTGTGATAATATTTTGCCTTTATAGCCAGGGTTTCTATACAGGGGCTGAAGAAGGATTTTTGAAAAATATGCGTAATTTTCAGAGTTATGATCAATTGAAATAATAACAGGTGTTGTTTAAAGTTTCTCTCTTTTGTTGTATAAAAATATGAATAAATCCACCTAAATATATATATTTCCAAAATCTTAGTTCGTGGCTCTGTCTTAGAAATATATATAAGCAAAATATTTTTATTATAAAAGCATTTTACATATAAAAAAACGTGTTTTTAAAATATTTTTTCTTCTTTTTTTGTCAAAAAATTGTACCTAAATCATTTTTCTTGTAATAATATTCTTAAAACAATTTTATAAGTGTATTCTAATTCAACTGATACTAAAATATCAAATAAATTGTGACGAATCTTTACGGCACATTTTCCACTAATACTCTTAGGCGTCTTTGGGGATTGTAAATTTTGTATTTCCAATCATCTCTAAAAGAAGAAAATGGGATATGTAAAGCAGATAAGGTATTTAAGGAGAGCGTTGTAGGTTAGCGTAGAAGAAGGCGATTGAGCCAGCTGAAGTAGTGACGAGATTTGCAGGATTCAATTGGATTAAGATATTGGAGTATTGCTGTTAGCATTCAGCGAAGAAGCCTTAGGAGGATTAATCTATCTGAAGAGATCATAAGTACAACCAGATGATATATTCTAGCTTCGTACTGCTTACCACAAGCGTTAGTTTAATAAAACTAGTTCAAGATTAATGAAAACTAACAATTCAAGTTGCGTGTATTTCTCAGACCTCCTATTCCGGTAAACCCTTTTGGTATTGAGCGTAGTGATTCATTAATTTCATATTTCGTAATTTAATTTAATATTAAAGGTAAATCCCTTTTTGACGTAGACATATAGTCTAATATTTGTCATTAGAAGTTTGATATTTTGAACTAAGTGAATAAATATAATTTATTATTATACAAATGGCGTCTGGGCATACTTTGCCTCAAATTAATCTTAGTGTCCAAGGTTGAACCCAGGGGGGTTCTCACAAATTATCAATTGATACTTTTTTTTTCAAAGTCAAGGTTTCAAACAGTGTTAGTCACTTTAAGAGGCTTTATTTATAGGAGTTTATAAAAATGTTTTGAACAATAAATGATAGTTAATTTCTGCTTCATGTGTATGAAAAAGATAATGCATGGTAATCTACTATTTAGTTTTTTGAGTTATTAAAAGTATCCAATTACCCTAAAATTGTGAATTTTGTCAAAAATTCACAATTTCTATTATGATTTTATTTTATATGCCATCTTATTAGCTTCATAGAAATACCAAATTGATTATTTTCCTTTCATTGGAACAAAAACTACAAGTGTTTTAGTAAAAGCACAAATGCCACTACTTTAAGCAAGATGTCATACTTTAAAATGTGATTTACTCAAAATGTGGTTATTTGAAAATGATCAAACGGGGACAAAATGACTGCTCAAAAAGTTTTAAAAACGATTAACTGAATTTTTTTTTTTTTGTGTGTAAGTTCTGTATAATAGTAGAAGTGTTTTAACCTTCATATTTATCAATCACTGTTTTATTACAAAATTTACAGTCCGTAAGGACTGTAAATTTACAAAATTTACAGTCCGTAAAAACCGTGAATATAATCACGGTTTTTAAGCAATTTCCTATAATAACTAAGATAAAAGTGCTCTGGGTTTCGCAAAAATTAAAATATCTCTTATCCTGAAGGTCATTTCAAAATTAATAGCAAAAAGCAACACATCAAAATTGAAAATTTCTTCATAAACTTTTTGCACAGAATGGGCCCCGATTATGTAATTTTCTGAACATTTTTGCCCTTTTTTCCTCCATTTTAGTAATTCCCATTCATTTTCTCTTCTTAATTTTAGCATATTCTTTTTAAAATTCACTAAATAAATCTAAAAAACCCCAAAAAATCCCTATAACTCCATTTTTTTTAAAAAAAAAAAAAAGCTGTCGCAAGTAGCCGGACTAACTTCACTTAATTTACTACTATGTCATATGAACTAAATAGTAATACATGATTAAAAAAGTTCATATAATTTTATATTAATAATATTTAATAAAATAATAAACACTGTTTATAATAGTTTAATGTAATATTAAAATACATATAATACAATAAAGTTTTATATATATATATTGCTCATTTAATTAATCACTAAGTAGATATTTAATTTATTATAATGTGATAAAAAAAAGCAAATCCTAAAGCTTATATTGTCGTTTTATAAACATATTTCCAACAATAAAAGAAACAGTAATTTAAATATATTAATCATTAAAAGACATTAATTATTTTAATCTCGGATTACTCTCCAATTTTCAGCAAGAATGATGTTATATCGCTAACTTCTTCAGGCATGACTATTTTGCTTGTTGGAACCTGTTTCCCAAAACGTTCCACTTCAGTCATTGCAATGAAACACATTACAAAACTCCTTGTCTACAGCAAAAATTATTGGGTCACACGAGGAAAAACTCTCTTTGGAACCGATAAAAGTTTCACTGTTTATCAGACGTGTGTTAGAAATACAATGTTGCACAAATATTTTAAAAGTTTCACAGCGTATAAGCTTTTGTGAAATTCATAGAATAATAAATGAAACGTGACAGATGAATCGACAGCTGACCTTGACTGTGAATGAATAATGATCCTTGCCATAAAAGATGAAAGAAAAGACTCGGAATTTTTGAGTAAATTGATTTAAATTTAATATGTTTTTTTAATTTAATGGTAATTTAAAACTTTTTTGGAAACTCAAAAAAATATTGAGTCTTAGGTTGATTATTTAAAAGTTTTTTAATGTGATTTTGCATTAAAGGACTTCTTGTCAGTTTCAAAATAAAGCATTAATAAAATGCTAGGTCAGGATTTCGATGTTTGATATGAGAGAATCGGTACATATTATTTTCTGAACTGGTTCATGCATTTAAATTCAGAATCAGAATAAGGTATATTAAACATGTTGGTTTCTTGAAGGCCTATAATCTATTATAGAAATCTTATAGTATCAAAAAATAGTATTAGTGATAAGATACTAGATAATAAGGAAGTATTTCTTATTATAAAGTTCCAGATTCGTGTAGGATAGGAGTTGGCAAAGCATGACTATTCAGACTTCTTGCTGTATGAATTATTTTAAAAAATAATTATATGTAATAAATATTATTTTCCTTTATACTTCTCTACCGAAAATTTACCTTATTTGCATCTACAATTAAACATTTGATTGTCGAGAGATTTCTGTATAAAATTGTTTTCCATTGACAAACTGAATCAGTGAGAATATTAAAATTAGTTCTAAACCCAGTAAGAGTCTATTTTATTGGGGGAAAATGCGCACATGGGGGGATGACACTCCTCCAATTCATTTCAGTAATATTTGTACATTTTCGTATATGAGTTACGGCAGTGCTTCTCAAACTTTCAATATTTGCTACCCAATATTCAATCCTAATTTTCATCGCCCCTCCTCCCTTTCATACAATAACAATGTATTATATTCAAGAAAACTATACTTTGACTCTAAAACTTCAATACAACTTTAACCTTTATGTGCCACCGGCGTATATAAGCACCCCACTCAGCCAAAGCGTTAACTGCCCCGGAAGTACATATATACCGTCTTTCCGAAGTACGTTCTTTTTCTGGGCAGTGCTATCCATAAAATTATTCCAAAGGCTTTGGAATGCAATAAAAAAGGACATAGTGTTTTCAAAGGATTTACTTATTTCAGAGGATTTTCCTTTTCTTTCACCCCCCACCAATACATCACATACTTGCGCCTACGAAGAAAACGGTGGCATTGGGAGCAAGTCGCATAAATTTTAATCATCGAAGACCAAACTTGATTATGATTAAATTCTTTCTCATTTAATAACTTTTTCTAAATGTTTGTTATTGATGTTTGATTGATTGATGTAGAAAAGGATTCATTATAACCCGTACAAATTATCAAGATGTGTTAAATCTTGTATATAATTTTATTTATAACAAGCCCATGGGGTCACTAGTAGTTGCTCTTAATATTGTGAAATTAATTGTAAAATACATTATGCATTACTAATATATTTATAAGTGTATTATATAAGTGTAAATATGTATTTTTTTTATTATCTCAGAATGATTTTGTCTGTTTACTTTCAGTAATTTAGTAATTTTTTTAAAATAATCTTCTGCCTGTGACTTTTCAATATGCTCGTGCCCAGCTCATGAAGTTATCACGCCCCCTTAGAGGGGGCACCCACAGTTTGAGAAACGCTGAGTTAAGGAATACTCTTGAATGTGAGCAACACACTCATAAGCCTCCAACAGAAAAACAAAACACCTTGCATATTTCATGACATCCTTAAGGGTGAATAAAAAGAAAGTTGAAATGACTTTTATATACAAGAGAGAACAATCAAATTCAATTTTAATGATTAGAGTAAGCATATGAAATAATTATTAGAAACATTTTTTCACGACTCTTGAATCTTAAATTCAGCATTATTTTACTTTGACAATGGATGGTTTTGCATTGAGCCACAGAAATACAAATATGATATATTTGATAGATCTTAGTTTTGGAAGGAATGGAAAATTCTACTTTGTGTAAAGTTTTATTTAAGTATAAAAAATGTATTAGAAGATGAAAGTTTTGGCTATGAATGCTGCCAGGGGAACCACTTCCCGCACCTGCTCACACGCATGTGGCTCTGTTTTGAAATCTTTTTTTCTTTTTTTTTGTAAATGGCTCTTTGACACCTTAGCTATCTCTAACTTCATTTAAGACTTGGCTCTCTTCTCTTCGAAAGTTTCCAAAACTGGCATATATAGGGTACTAGATAATAAGATACTAGGTTCAAATAAGGCACTAGATAATAAGATACATCATTATTGTAGGGAGGGGGCGATGAAAATTGTGATTGAATATTGGGTCGCAAGTATTGAAAGTTTGAGAAGCACTGGTGTACAGATAAGGTACTAGATCATAAAGTGCTAGATTTAAATAAGGTACTAGTTTCGGATAAAATACTGTACAGATAATACGGTACTAGAGAGATTCATATAATAAATTCTATTAAGATTCGTATAATAAATTTTAATAGATTCTAGATTTAGAGAAGATAATAGAAAAATTATATGAATCATTTCACATTGAACTGCTTTGTTGAAACTTTGAACAAGAAGAAATTATTTTAACTTGGTTGTATACGAAATAACTTCCTAAATGATTCCGTAGCATTTGAAATTTTTGAAACATCTCAAAAACGATTCCTCTTTCAAAGTTTATTTGGGTAACTCAAAGAAAAGTTCAGTGTTAGTATTCTGACTTATTAATATTGGAAAAGTAGTGATTCGTCGTTTACAGTGTAAGCCGATGTTTCAACTTAGTACTATCTAATTAAATATATTCATCTATATATAAACTTAGAGAAAAAAATATTATATTCAAATTCAAATACAGAATATATATACTACTTTTAGCACTCTATTTAGTGTCACTTTTTCGTATTAAAATTAAAATACGAATAGTTTACTAAATTAGTAAAATAGAAGCTACTAACTAGTAAGTAATCTTTTCCGAAGGGTCTAAGCCAGCGATACTCAAACTGTGGGCCGCATGTGGCCCATTGCTCTGAAAAAATTCTTTTATTTATGAAAATTTAGTGGTAAATTCTTTGTTAAGAAATCATCAGATACATCAATTTTGCTTTTGCTGGGGATGTGGTATGGATGCGAATTGATATTTTTTCCCTGATTAGTGATAATAGACAACATTGGTGTAGCGACCTATTTATGAGTGGAACTAATTTTTAACTATCTTTCGTATCTTGCCAACGAAAAATATTCGAGGAAAATAGGTTGCTTCAAGACGATTGGGAGGTTGACTTTTTTGTAGTGAAAAACAATCATGGATCAGTAATTGTTTGATTTGTCACGAAAGTTTTGAATTTAAAAAATACCATTAAACAGGAATCGTTCATTGACACTTTTTCTCGAAGATCTCTTTGAAGAGGTGATAAATAGGCTTTCTTGAATAATCTTTACAACGGGGTAAAAAAATTATTGTGACAGATCTATACGCGATCTACTAATTAATCCTCTTGGAAAATCATTGGGCTATCAATTCGCATTATTCACAACCAAACCTTCGGAAGAAGAGAATCATGATATGCAAATTAACTTAATATAAATAGACGAGGTTTTCTAGCTAGAAAGAGAGAAGGAGTAAAGATATACTGGGACAGGTAAGATTGCTACTGAAGGTATAATATTAGAATTATAGAGCTTTGATTGTTATTAGAAGTAAACCTTAAGGTGACAATAGTTCACTAAGATTGGATTAAGATTATAGATTAGATCAGATAATATGTTTTATCCTTAATTAAAAGAAGGATCACGTTTGTTAGTCGCCTAATAGCTCACGTGTTACTGTCGTTGTTCCACTTTCACAGTTTTCATTGAGACATTCTCTTAATATTATTAGTTGAAGTTGTTTCTGTTCTTAGTGTTGAAATAAATAGATTAGTTGAACTATGAAGAGTGTTTCTTCCCTTCCCCCACACATCTAGGGTGCTCGCGAGAGAGGCGCGGGCCTCTTACAGTGTTTTGTTATTGGTAATGTAACAGAGGTAACAAAAGCACCTTATGAAATTCGTTATGTTATTGGTAATCCTATGAAACTGTATACTGAGGCAGAAATTATGAAGAAGGGATTCTTAAAGGCTACCAATTTAGAAGAATTCAGTGACAAATATAAAAATTGAAAGAATAATAATTTAAAAAAAAAAAAACAAAATAGGGGGAGTTTAATATTTTGGATCATTTTTTCACATTTAAAATTTTCAATGTTATCTTGGTCTTAGGGCATTTCCCCTCCCCCTCTACATTAAACCTCAGGTAGCGGCCGCGTGAAATAGCAAACATATGTATGCGGCCGGGCAGAAAAAAAGGTTCTGTACATATACAGATTTATATATATATATATATATATATAAATCTTATATATATATTTTTAAACTCGTAAATGCACAAATCCACCACACAACATTAGGTCCACAAAGTCAGCTTGTTAGTGGTCCAGCTGTGAAGAATTTGTGCATTCCACACACACAGATTACATTTTAATATACATTTTAATACACACACACTTAAAACAATATTTACACGACTATATATACACTTTAAAATTATTTATTACCAGTTAAACATTTATGTCCAAACAGACATTTATGACCAATCAATCAAGCAAGTCTTTTACATGTGATATGGTTTGCATCTAATGCCAAGTAGTCATACTCTAGTGTTGGATCAAGAATCGATTGGATTGACATGGTTAGATGTTATGAGCACAAAATATGATGTGTAATTGATATATTAAAAATGAAAAGACGTGCTATAAGAAATGGATCATATTCTTAATGGGATACTGTTTGGTGAGTCTTTAATGATTTACTCTATTCATTTGTGAATATACTGTATTTTTAATGATTTACTCTATTCATTTGTGAATATACTGTATTTTTAATGATTTACTCTATTCATTTGTGAATATACTGTATTTTTAATGATTTACTCTATTCATTTGTGAATATACTGTGTTTTTAATGTGAACATTCGGTTTTTAGAAATTTTTAGTTTGAACTTTCGGATTTTTTTAGCTTGAACTTTTTCGAATTTTTTTAGATTTAACTTTCAGATTTTTTTAACTTGAACTTTCGGATTTTTTAACTTGAACTTTCGGATTTTTAACTTGAACTTTCGGATTTTTTAATTTGAACTTTTTGATTTTAGATAATTTTTGATTTGAACTTTCGGATCTCAAATATTTTTTTGATTTGAACTTTCGGATCAGGAATTTATTTTTTCTACCTTTACAACTATTTTAAAGATGGGTGCATCATCTTGGGAGTTTGAAGGTTCACTTATATTATGCACTAAATTGTTTTTTAAATTTTAATATTGCAATATCTTTCGGAATGTGATGGCGAATAGTTTTATTTTTCAAGTATAATGATTTAATTTTTAACTTTTTAATTTTTAATTTTAAATTTTTTTTCTTCTGAAATTTGAAAATTTTCCAATTAACTTACCAAGTTGCAATAGGGGAAGGTTGGCGCCATCAAACTAGTTTAACCCCCTTATCGGTCCTAAGTCCGAGATTGCACTTGGATATTTTATATATTTTTTTATTTTATAATTTTTTAATTTTGTTTGAAAATAATGGAACATTATCTTTTATATTCGCCATTGATATTCTGAAGTGATTTGGTATTTTAGGATTCATATATTTCAATTTTTAAATTGATAATTGTGATTGTTTTTATATATTTAAATATATATATAAATCTAGTTTTTCGGATATTTTTAAACAATATGCTTACAATAGTGTCGAGGTCGCTGTAGCCTAGTGATTATGGTAGCGAACTCATGGCTGGTATAACGCGGGTTCTAGTCCTTGTGCTATTAATAACGCGCCATGCAGAGGGGATCGACGAACTAAAATATGTTGAGGCTCAAACATCCTCCAGTTGGTGTGGTTGTTAGGGAGGGGGTGGGAGCTCAAGTGTTATCCTTGTCACGTGACTGAGGTTCAAAGTTACGAGGTCCGTCGCCAATAGCTTTCGAGTTGCTTTGTAGTGTGGCGTTAATATAACTCATTCGCTTATATTAAGGTCAGAAGTAATTCTGGATGGTCAACCAGTTCGGGCGAATTTCGGAATCGATTCTCAAACAAGTTCAGATCCGAAGAATTTTGTTTTGAAATATTTTTCAACATAATTTAGCGGGCATGGAATGATTGGGATCGGCCGAATAACTTAAACTGATGTCGTAATATAGTTACGTATTTTTCAAAAATAGGATATTGACTCGGAAATGAGTTTTAAGATTTTTTTATGTAAAAATTAGTTTTCTAAATAGGTTCGTTAAACTTGTAGACAAGGTTAAGACTCTAAGTTTTTTTTCCAACTACCATTGTTACATAAATTATTTTGAACTATTGGAGATTTGCTATCTTATACTCGAAATACCTTAAGGTATCCGACTACGTTTGGAACCATGAATTTCACAAGCGCATAAATGGATCATTTTCATGACACTTTTAGTGTCACTTAGATTAAAATATATGCATAAAATTGTTTTAAGGACATTTTGACAAAAGAATTTATTTCAATACAATATTTTGGCAAAAAATTAACTTAGAATAATCTTTTTTTCCAAATGTTCTCCTTTGTGAAAAATGCTTCTATTATAATAATATTTTGCCTGTATATAGCTCAGATCTCTGTTCAGAGGCTCAACTAGAATTTTTTGAAATATGTAACTCAGAAAAAAAGGGTTTATTCATATTTTACGACAACACAGGGGAGAAATTTTAAGTAAAAAGCGCAAATAATTATTTCAATGGGTGGTAACTCTGAAAATAATGTGAATTTTTCAAAAATTCTAGTTTAGCCTCCGTAGAGAGGTCTGAGCTATATACAGGCAAAATATTATTATAATAGAACCATTTTTCACAAAAGGAAAACATTTGGAAAAAGATTATTCTAAGTTAATTTCTTGCCAAAATATTATATTTAAATTTTTTTGTCAATGTCTTAAAAACAATTTTATGCACATGTATTTTAATCTGAGTGACACTAAATATTATGAAAATTATCCATTTATGCGCTTTTTTTTAAAATCTCGGTTCCGAACGTAGTCGGATACCTACGTTAACTAAATAGGATAACTACCTTAACTAAGTAAGATGTAGACTTTGCTATCTATGTAAGTTATATTTCGTGTTAATTTTTTTTTTTTAAAAATATTCTGCAAAATGCAAGAATAAAACTAGCAAAAACTATTTAACTTCAAAAAATACAATTAGCAACAAGCAAAATAATTGCTAATTATAGAAATGCACAAGTTTTATAAAAAAAAAAATTTTGATTTTTAAATATGAAGCAACAAAAGCATTTATCTCGCCCCACCCTACCTAAATTAGTTTCAAGAAATCACCTTTTTTTTCTCCACATGGTTTAATACCAATAGCGGTATTTAATTAGTTCACTCCAGTTCTAAGAAACTAATACATTATTTTTGTTGAGTTCAGCCAAATGATTGCAAAAATGTTTCTTATTTATTTTCTAGTCAGCCTACTTTATAAAGGACTGATTGTTACGCCCCAATCAAAATTAGTTTAAGATAAATCACGCAGACAATCTATTTTAAACAACAGCAAAAAAAAATTTAAAATAAGATCGCCAAAAGAAGCAATATATAAATCCTTTCAGGGCAGATTTTATCCTTCTTGTCGGATGTTATCTAACATTTTTCATATACATTTTAAACAGTTCACATAAAATAATCCAATTTATATATCCTTTTTATTGTTTTTATTGAAGTATTAAATTTTTGAGAAATAATATAAACAAATCTTTCAACATATTTTTATCTTACACGTAAGCTAATAATTAGAGCATAAAACTAGTTAAATTTCATGAATTTTATCGTTGACTTACAGCTGCGTCTATTAAAACGTTGCTAATAGACGACTGTATAAATTTAATAAAATATAACATATACCCAAGCAACACACACATATAAATATAAAACTCATATCTTAACTTGTTTTAAAAGCAAAACGATAAATTCCTTACAAACATTTTGAGAAACATCGTCTATTCTTATTCAATTCCTACTATTAGTTCACACTCTCCCTATATATATATATATATATATATATATATATATACACATAACTTGTTTAAATTTTCAATCGCTAGTAAATTATCCACCCACTTATTTATTCACTCAAGTTCAAATACATATTTTTAAACTTGTAGAGGCGGACAATTGAAGTATTTTTCAATTTTTTTAAATATTCATTAGTTAAGTTTTATTTTTTAATTATAAATTTATTCTGTATTATTTCTGACGAAGTTAGAACTAAGTGCAACAGATGAAGCCAGTAGGATTTTTCTAATATGCGTTTTTAAACTTGTAGTGTAGGACACTTGATGTTAACAGTTTTTTTCAAATATTAATTCATTAATTCAATTTAATTAACAAAAATAAAAAAATTTCTTTGTTGGCCTAAGTAGGAATTGACTTTTAATTTTTTGTTTTTAATATTACTTGTTAAAATGCATTTAAGCATAATTCCAAATTTCATTTTTGCTAAACATTTTATTACAGTGAAATGTTGTACGTAAAATGATTAGTAAAAATTATATTCCCTAAACTAAAAAATGAATTCGCAAATATTACAGTTTTTAAAGCAAATAAAAAAATTACACATTTAATTGGCAACGGAAATAATTTTACTTATTCGTACGAAACAGTATTGAAAAAAAAATTATTTATTTAATCAAATAAAAAGAACTACATTATAGAATTTAAAGATGTATTAAATTAGAGGCTTGACTGGCCTTTTAAAAAAAAAAATTTGTTCATGATGTTTCATTAAAAATCTTAATCCGTTTTTATCTCTAATTTGTTATCCCTGATGATAAAACAAAAATAAATTTCCAGTAAATGTTTAAAAACTGAATTTTAAAAAAGTGCCATTTTTACTGCTTATGTCTGAATCTAAAAATATGTTATATTTTTATTTAATCTAAAATTTCCTTAAAATATTATGAGCTTAAATTATTTTCTTAATCAGATTTCAAAATATTCGGGCATTGAAAGTCCATTCAAAAAAAATAATTTTTTTTCTAATGGCAGATTATGAACAGTTATTAACAGTTCATCAATCTATCAAGTACATTCACCGAAAGCAGGTATCTCTTTTCAGTGCGGCACCATATAGGCGGATACCAATCGTCGCAGTTAATTTTGACGCCTAATTTCCTCCCTAGAGGAAGGCACCTGAGCTCTGACGATTCTAACCTGTACTAGGATTTAATTTTGCCTAGAGCATCCCTAGGTATCTTTTACATGCCGTATAATCATACGACATGGCCGCTGTCAATTTTCTGCATCATGAAAATCCATCGACTTGGGCCGGGGACAAACCTCAACCTTGGGTTCCGAAGACCAGCGACAAACCAACCACGCCACCCAGCTGACCCAATCGAAAAATTGATTGTATTAATAATATCCTGAATTGCACAATTATGAATGCCGTTTTTTCCCCCTTATGTTCTACTATTTTCGATGACCTATAACGAGGATGGCGGACCAGTAGCAATGGCACGTGACACAATATTTTCGGCACACCAGTGATAAAAGTGGTTTGAATTTTATTTCAAAATAACCAAGTTCACTACGAACCAAACGCGAGTGATCGGTCTCGTGGTGGCGGTGAGCACCCTCGTTTGCTATTGCCTTGCCTTAGTTACGTCGAGGACTACAGTTGTTTATGTTGCAAAATTTGTCTACGCATGACATAGTCAATGTCGTTGCCACAACTGTATTTTAAAGTTTATGTTATATTTACGATTTTTAACTTATTTAATGTATCTAGTTCAGCTGAAGAACGAAAATTGTAAGATAGTAAGTGTAACAGAGAATTTCAAACTAGGCGAATCCAGAAATACGACTTTAGAAGTAAAGCGGTGTGTATTTTGTGTTGTGGAACAGTGATATGCAGAACATTGTCTATAAAGCGGCATTCTGAAACAAATTACGATTTCTTTTGCCAAAAAAGTGAACCATTGGAAAAATAGTTAATTACTTAGAAACCATTTGGTAGATGACTCCAATTCAGTATGCATTCTACTAAAAATAACTTCTTACAATCCTAATATAAGTTATTTGTCATCTAATATGCATAAATAGAAGTCACACTAATGCTACTTTAATTTGAATTACACGTTTTACACTAAACATTTACTACTATACAGTGCAAAATGCATTTTTCGAAGCAAATAAAGGGTTTTGGGTTCTTAGTATTTATTTTTATTATTTTCTAAATAATCACAAGTGAAAATTATTTGACAGTTTTTCTTTAGAAAAAGTGGCCCGTTGATCCAAAAAGGTTCGACACCCCTGACCTATAATGTATGGATACACCTTCTTTTCAATGTGAACTATTTTACATAATGGGCATTAGTGTATAACTTATGTTAATATTTTATTCAATCAAAATATCATCTGAGAGGGGGATCGCGCGTAATGTAGCAACTCGTTAAAGAAGTATTGCAGAGTTAAAATGTGTTTGTTGTTGTTTTACGAAAACGCTGTTAATTGAAGTTGTGACATCACTTTTGCCTTTTGAAGCTATAGCTTTTTTTGAGGGAAGAACAAGATAACAGGTAATCTCAAAATAAACGTGAAAAGGTTATACCAAAGCACATATATTAAAAGTAACAACGAACACAAATAAAATGATAGAACTAGGATTTTAACCGACAACAAAGAAACAAATAATCATGAGAGAAATTTACAATGCAAACCAAATGATCAGGCCTAGATAAATAATCAATTCATGAAACAAAATTATTCATTCAAGCAATTATAGCATGTATTTAAATAAATCCATGAAAACACCTAAAAAAACAAAGGGTTTAATGATTATAGATCTAACAAAATAGTTGTTGTACAAGGACTATCAAGACAGAGGGAAAAAGAAAAGACTCCGAACCTACTCATTCAGAAAAGATAAATAAAAAAACAAACTATTAATACTAAGCAAAATTACAATTAACTTATTTTTTACACGGTAGATACGTTTTTCAGAAAACTGTGCAAAAAAATCCGTGAAAAAAATACATGCGACTTATGGTAAATTTAATATTTCGGCAGGAAGCAGTACATATAATATAATTTTTAAAGACCCAATATTTCCAAAGAGGATTAGTTTTTATAGGAACTTGGATAAACTCGTCACAAAATGTATTTCAAAAATAAAAAAAATTATATAAATTGCATTGTTGTTACTGTGTATGATGAGCTTTTAAGCAAGGATCAACGCAAAGTGCTGGATTCTTGAGACACCCTGGACAAAAAATACCTAATCTCCTTAAATTTATTTATTTATTTTTGTACATATTGTCATGGTTTTGTAGGCATCCTTTTTTACTGTGGGAGGAAGATATTCTAAGTAATGTAAATCAGATGTACTTGCATTATAGTTGCTGCTTTCTCCAGCATTGCTGCCGTCGCCATCAAATAAATGCATAATAACCGATTCCTGAAACTGACGCATCCTTATCTTTTATTCCCTCGATTTCTTTGGTTATAGAACTTGCATGAATTTGGAAGGAAGATTTCGAAATAATGTAGAGTGATTATCTTGTATAAAAAAATTGTTTTCTTTGTGGTTAGCTAATTATTCTTATCAGTTCATCTTAATTATTTTACAACTCTTTATAACTACCGTCACCTTATAGATTTTTCCCAACGAGGATCATTACATATCTGTTTGAAAATCTGACATAACATTACACATCTGACTGTAACCAGATGAAATTAATTGACGAGCTTGCAAAATCAAACAAAACGAAAAAAAATCTTTCTCTATGAAGATTTTTAAAGAAAAAAAACACTACGAGATAACTCGTAAGTAGCGTTCAGCAAAAGAATCTTAGTCTGTGATGCCAGCCAGCTACGAGTAATCTCGTAGTGTTTTTTTTAATAAAAATTATTGTACGTGCCATTACAATATTGTATCAGTAACTTAATATCATTATACGAGTATTTTGCAAAATTCCATGTTTTCCTTAAAATAAAATCTTGCAACCAGGACAAGATCGCTCTAAATTTGCTGGCAGTGAATGGGTTACAGGTTGTTACGAATTTCAGAAACTATTTTTATGCACGATGCATATTTAAATAGGTTAAAGCAGTGTTTCTCAAAGTGTGGGGCGAGCCCCCTGGGGGGCGCGATAACCCTACAAGAGAGGCGCGAGCATATCGAAAATTTCAAGATTTTTTTAAAAAAAAATAACCGGAAAGAGAAGTAGAACAAAATACTTTCTTCTATAATAGAAAAAAATACACAACAACACTGATATAATTTATGTTTGCCATCTGGCGTTTTTCCGTCATCAAATAGCTATCTTAGATCCCAAAACCAAATTAAAGAAAAAACATTTTGTTTAATTTGCTGTATTTCCTCAATGAGAGATTTTTTTATTAAGTTTTAACATAAAATATTACTCGTTAAAAGAAAACGAAACCCAGAAAATTCTAAGATAAATAATTAATCACTGTAATTATTATTGAAATACTGTACATTAGTTGTAAAAAAGAAAAGGAAGACATTATTCACTTTTTCAGCCAGGCTGCATAGTACATTTGTTAATCATTTGATTGACCTTCAAACTTACTGGTATGGTTATTTAGATCATTCGTATTTTTCTGAATCCACTTTTAAACCGGGAGCGGTAGCGCGGGACATCTGTGATCTCTATTGAGGAAGTTGGAACTGATCAAACAAAAGAAAAGCCTGCTGAAAAATACATATTATTCATGATTGAGAAGCGCCATGAACATGAAACGAAAGGAAAATTTTCAAATGCTTCCTAAAGAACTCCATCAACCTAAAATATGAAGCCATAAGTGTACCACAAGGTTCAGTTCGCCTTGTCAAAAAGACACAAGAAAGAAAAAGTTCCACTTGCTATTTGTTGATTACCTAAGGAGTCACGAGTTCGAGCCCAGTACCACTAAAGACCCACCGTGTAGGGGCAAGATGCACGTTAAATCTATCAAGAGCTCAAACGTCCTCTTGTTGGAGTGGTGTGGTAGTTAAAGAGGCCAGCTCAAGTATCGTCCTCGTCAACCATTGTTCAAAATTACGAGGTCGTCGCCAAAAGCCCTCGTGTAGCTGAACAGTGCGACGTTAATATTCACTCACTCTCGATCATGAACGCTCATTAAAACTACAATAACTTGGAACAAAATATGACAGCTTTGCCAGAAAATAACATTTCTGTAGTGTTAATGAAAGTGTCTCTGATTTGCATCCTTTATTAAGGTCTTGAACTTTTGAATCATTTTAGTTCAGTGTTTTATTGGATTTTTTTCACAAATCATCAAAGAAAAATTGAATAGTCCTTGAAAGCCGGTAAGTATACTTTCTCTTAATAAAATTATTCACTGGAATTCCGATTTTTATCGTGTACAGTAAAAATAATTATAAACAAATGATTGGGGTGACTGAGTCCCCCCGCAGTACCATTAGCGTTAGTATCGAGTGCACGTCTGCACCTGGGTTAAAACATTTTGAAGTCTTCTCGCTTTAAATATTAAAAAGTAACGCAATTATTCTTCATCGGAATTTTATATTCTTTTCATTATTTAACATTAATTCTAAATGCTAATTCTGTGAGGTTTTAAAATTACAGTTCTTTTTTAAACACTTATTTACAATTATAGCATTTATCTATTAAAATCATTTTACATTTTTGTATACAATGTCGTGCACGCAGTTTTACTCTCCTTACAGTTCAGCTATTATATCAATAATAATGTTTTATTTTTAAAAAAAAATGAACTCGGGCGAAGAGCCGGTGTTTCAGCCAGTATACGTTTAATGTATTAGTACTGAAGAAGGTATTTTATAAATAATTTCTTAATACTAAATTAAGAACAAGTTTGATAATTATTATGGACTTTCATGGGATTGTCTTGTAGAGCAAAGTTTTTCAAAGGAAGGTTTAATATCAGAAATTGACAATCTGAGTCTATTTTTCTATATTTAGCTGAGATCTATATTTTGTCTTCAAAGCCGCCACCGCAGAAAATTTCGGTTTAACAAAGGTAGGATGCTGAAAATGTGGTAATAGTATACGAAGTTCTTTTTTTCAGTACAGAGAATTTCATCATCCACCTTTACCCAAAATTCAAAGACCGATTTATTACAAAATTGCCTTTTAAGTTTTCACTGGATGTGAAATGTATGAAGATTTCTTCTTCGGAAGTGTTGAGAGTCCTTCTGGAGTATCTTGAAATAGATCCCTAATCCACTCGTAACTTGCTACCAAGTTGTCCTCATCCAGAAAATACTTTTTGAAATTCTTTGCCAACATAGTTAAACGATTTTACATGGTTTTAGAAACAACTTTCTCATGTTGTTCTTCAGATTTGTAAGTTTTGACACATAACCAGCTGGGACTTTTTTTCCTATCATTTAGTTCATTGGTGGTAAATCCAAAATTTAAGTATTTTTGAGAATATTTATTGCCTTGATTTAATTTTCGGAACCATGCTCGTCTGTGTACTTGTTGATCCTTCATTATCGTGGAATGTTTGCTTACGACTTAAAAATGTATGTATGATTTTGTTCTAATCTACTGCCGTAAATACTTAATTACCGTGAATTACAATTAACGTGTAAATTTAAAAAAACGTACATTCACAAGCTAGATTCGGTAGCTATAGAAGTATCGAGTCGACCAAAAAGCTGAGTGGAATTGTACGAGGTTTTACATGATTTGCGCAGACGTCCGATAGGTTGCCCAGACTAACGCAAACGTACCCTATAATGCAAAATGTGAAGGATATGATAGCGAGCAACATAGAGACTAGACTATTTTTCTAATGACATTTGTACTTAGAGAAATGAATGCTGAAGGAAATAAATCTTTAATTAAATATATCATTTTATGATCTGTTCCAATTAAAAAAAATTGGAGAAAGAAAAATAACATAATAATAAGTAAGTAATATATATTTTAAGTAATTTTTTTTT
>BMAU01003240.1:35000-54451 GCA_019973935.1 Trichonephila clavipes
ATCCGTGCCTTCTTTCACACTCCCAATAAGCTCCTGACTGGTGAGCGTTGCGGATTTGCACACTGCCCTTCAAGTCTTCATCCCAACTCCATTGGTCCGTTGAGACAATAGGCCGGTGCGAATAAACTCCAGGGTTTATCAATCGACTTGTTACTTTGACACTGAGAATAACTTCCAGGGTACGTCTTTATCACAACACACCGACATTCTTTTTCATTCAAATAATACGTGGTCCACATGTTCGAAGGAATCAAGCAATAGAAACTTTACAGGAGTGTTCTTTCTGTAGATCGTTGCTGCTGAACGTGATCTGAGGGTCGGAGAAAGAAACGGTGTAGTATCAACAATGCCGTTTTAAGAATCGGCTCAACATACGTTTTGCCTCAGGCATGAGGAAAGAGAGTACATGGTCGGTCTCTTTTGGAAGATTACAATGTCCCATCTGGGCATTCTGCTCACTCCGTGCATCAAACTTGACAAGCATTGTCTTGAAGTGTTCGTCTAATGAGCCGACGTAGACGTGTAGCAGTCGCGATGAAAATTACCATAAACGTTTTTTTATTTCTTTTTTTAAAACTCTATGATATGTTTATATCTACGGCTCAGTATAATATCGAAGGGAATTAAACTGCTTCGTGAAAGATATTCTTTCTAATAATATCTTAAGCACTTTAATCTGAAACACCATGTTTACACAAGTAATTAAAATTGATTTTTGATTGTTCTTGTATTAGCCTTTTCAACTCTTTATATTAACTCTTAATCATGTCACAAAATACGGAATGTGTTTCTGGCACTTCTCTTGAGGGTGTTCATGTGCATCTCTTTCCCACGTTCATTCTCTTTTCAGGTTCCTCTATCTCAGAGGTTCCCAAGCTTTTTTGTCTCAGACCCCTTTCTATGTTTTTCGGTTTAGAATAGACCCCTGCATAATTAATATTGATTTTTTGCAAATTTATCAACTTAAATGCCTTTTTGACACACAGCAGTTACTAATACTACTTTTAAAAATTAAATTTTTAACTGCAATGAAATATAGTGTTTAAAATTTAAAAAGCAAATGTTAATTAATTATGAATTCAAAAATTAATTAATACATAAAATAACTAAACAACAAACAAATGATTTTAATCGGAGTGTTGAATCTGGCTCTACAATAACAAATTTTCAACATTT
Source organism: Trichonephila clavipes (assembly GCA_019973935.1). NCBI lineage: Eukaryota > Metazoa > Arthropoda > Arachnida > Araneae > Nephilidae > Trichonephila > Trichonephila clavipes. The sequence goes on from BMAU01003240.1 coordinate 36,177, forward strand.
GGTATCAATCTTGTCAGATTTTTTTGGAGATCGACAACCATGCTGAAACTCCTTCTCACTAGGAAAAGCAATTAAAAACTTTTCCAAGATATATTCCATAATTCGGGACAAATAACAAGTTTGTCATTTAAAGCCAAAATTGCTCACATCCGTTTCTAAACTTTAAGATCTTCTCAATGTAATGTTACATTTTTTTTTCAACATGACCATATGAATCCACTGCCTACTGTGGCATTACCATAGTCAAAGCATTCCCAAACCTGGTTTTAAAATCAGAATAAAAGGCATTTAAATGTTGAACGTATGTTAAAACGTCCTGACCGATTGTTTGTGAAAAATTGAGCACATTCGGGACCTCCAGTATTATACTTCTTTAACTTAATTCTGGAAAGAAACGTTTAAATGGATCTTATTTTAATAAAGTTTTTGCTGTCTCCGTAAGTGTTACCTCATTAATTTAGTAAATCAATCTGTTAAATAGGTAAAATTTGGATTCCACTTGATTAAATTTTCTATTAAAATTAAAGTCACGATTTAGCTTAATGAGAGTCACTATTATTGACCCCAATTTACATGTCATGGACCCCCAAATTATTTTTTAGCAGGTGTGGGCCCCTTACAGGTCACAATAGACCCCTAAGGGTCTATGTAGATCACTTTGGGAATCACTGCTCTAACTCATGTATGTAAATAAATAAATGTAGATGGAAATCAATTAGAGGAGATTCATCCCATGGCGGCATTTTTACAACTAAAGGGTGTTTTTTTAGAGGTATAGAACTTTTAAATTGCAATAAAACAACGATGTATTATTCGATTGACATGAATTTTTTTATTCGAAAGATAATCTTGTGGCATTACATTTTAAATATGATTTCTGGCATAGGACTGCCCACGGCTCTCGGATGTAGTCCAATCTGGACGTCCAATTTTCGATGACTTTTTTCCAACATTTGTGGCCGTATATCGGCAATAACACGGCTAATGTTGTCTTCCAAATGGTCAAGCGTTTGTGGCTTATCCGCATAGACCAATGACTTTATATAGCCCCACAGAAAATAGTCTAGCGGCGTTAAATCACAAGATCTTGGAGGCCAATTCACAGGTCCAAAACGTGAAATGAGGCGGTCACCAAACGTGTCTTTCAATCAATCGATTGTGGCACGAGCTGTGTGACATGTTGCGCCGTCTTGTTGGAACCAAAGCTCCTGGACATCATGATTGTTCAATTCAGGAATGAAAAGTTAGTAATCATGGCTCTATACCGATCACCATTGACTGTATCGTTGTGGCCTTCATCGTTTTTGAAGAAGGATTCCACCAGCCCATAAAGCGCACCAAACAGTCAGTTTTTCTGGATGTAACGGTGTTTCGACATACACTTGTGGATTAGCTTCACTCCAAATGCGGCAGTTTTGTTTGTTGACGTAGCCATTCAACCAGAAGTGCGCTTCATCGCTAAACAAAATTCGCTTATAAAAAAATCAGGAACAACGGCAATCTCGTTTTGAGCCCATTCGATGAATCTACGCCTTGCTTGATCATATTTAAAATGTAATGCCACAAGATTATCTTCCGAATAAAAAAAATTCATGTCAATCGAATAATACATCGTTGTTTGATTGCAATTTAAAGTTCTATACCTCTAAAAAAACACCCTTTATAAAGTGCACTTTTACTGCTTTAGAAATAATTGTAATTTTTTTACTGATTCTCAGTATATTATGTTAATGGAAAACAATGCAAAAACACAAATCTTAAACCAGTCAAATATGTAAATGTGGACGCAGATAATGTAAATGATCATTATAAAGATCAAGTAATATAAAAAAATAAATTTTAAGTCAATTCCTACTTAAGTGAACAAAGAAAAATTCTATTTTACTTACTTTTTATTAAATAATTACAGCTAATATAGATAGGTATATTCATATGACAGAATCACAATATTAAGTGGCTAAATAGCAAACGATTTTCCTTACAATTTTCCATTTTCTTTTTCTATATAAGGTGCTGGACTATTATTTTTTGTTATTATTTATTCATTAATTAAAATTTAAGTAATGAACAATATTTGAAAAATTGTATTAACATCAGGTGTCATCCCCTACAAGTTTAAAAAAATGTATTTGAATTTGAATGGAAGTATTTTATAAACGTTTGAAAATTTGAACAAGATATATATCTATATAAATAAACATATATTAGGAGAGAGTATGAACTAATAGTAAGAATTGAAAAAGACAAAGGAAAACAATTTTTAGTAATTCTTATCTAACTAGAAGTCTGAAGAACTCGCAGTTTGCCGACTCCAGCGTTATACCATAAAAATATTTATTTTTAATTCATTTTTTAAAATTTTAAAAGGAATATTTTCTTATTTCTGAGAGGAAACCCAAAAGGATGAAAGAAATACAACAAAAAAATTGACGCGAAATTACAATTTCAATAGTGACACAAAAAAAAAAGCGAAAGAAGTAAAATTCGGAATCAGATCATTTTTGATAAAAGCATCGAAAATGATAAAATTACGAATTTTTTAACTACATTATATATTGTGCATCTGAAATTGTATGAAAGGTATCCCTTTTGAGAAATGTTTAATATAATGCATGTGTGAAATGCGTCAGAAAGAACAACTTTGTTTACAATATTCGAAATAAAAAAAAGCACGTGAATCTGAAAACTAAATGCTTAATTACATCCAATTCGCAACAGTTTAGGGTAGAAAAAACCTGTTTTTGTGAAAAACCGCTCCAGAAATAGCAAATCGACAAGAGTGAAAATGTAACACACTTTCCAGTAGCAAACAATGCTGACGACAGTAACAGAACTAAAAACAAAACCTTCCACGCTACACATTCGAACCAGACGACAGTCGACTCAATTTTTACAGCAACCCTGTACTACAATCGCCGCGTGGAAAAAATCAGCCGGCGAAAAATCGTTCCTTCCCGAAGTTTGAAAAAACATCACTCACACGCTTTCTCCTCTCAAAGGCCGCTAAACCATGCTTGTTGTGCGACAGTTGAACATCACATTGCTGGCAATTGGTTCTGTGTCGCCTTATTTTTAGAAAAACTATCATCCTACACCCCAAAAAAAAAAGTTATATTTCGCTACAATCATGGGTAAAGGAGGAACTGTGGGAAATGGGAACAGCGGTGGTGGGATTGAACTCCAGAAAAAAATTGGACTTTTAAACGGAATTGCAATAATCGTCGGGATTATTGTCGGATCCGGGATTTTTGTTTCTCCTAGGGGCGTTTTTGCAAGAGACTGGGTCCATAGGGCTTGCACTTATTGTATGGAGTTTGTGCGGGATCCCTGTCAACAATAGGCGCCTTATGTTATGCTGAATTAGGCACTGCTATTCCGAAGTCAGGTGGAGACTATGCATATATTTTCGAATCCTTTGGACCTTTGCCTGCCTTTTTTTGTTTTTGTGGGTGGCTTTGCTGATCATTGTGCCTGGAGGGAATGCCATTAACGGCTTTGACTTTTGCGAATTACATATTGGAGCCAGTATTTCCAACGTGTCCACCACCGGCTTCTGCTGTGCGATTATTGGCTGCTTTGGTGATATGTAAGTACAAACATTTTTTATTTTATGGAATATGCCTCTGCATGATTAATTTACAACAGTATAATATTATTGTACAATGTTTAACTTTATGCATCAAACATTGTCAGTTTTCTTAAGTCATTGTTTAAATTTCATTACGTTTTGATAATTTTTTAATAATTGATATCCCAATTCAATATTTTGATTACTTGTGTCAATTTTGAATCGATTTGTCTAGTGAATTTCTTTGGAAAAGATTTATATTATTTGAAATCTAAAATGTTAAATGTTATATATATCATGTCAAAATTTAATGTTTGGTTTGTTTTATTTTCTATTTGAACGACAAAGGGGTGAAAATAAAATTTTTATTTTAGAAGATTTTATGAAGGAAATATCGCTTAAGGAAACAATATAACATTTATTTATCTCAAAATGAATTGTATTTATTTCATCTTGAAGTGTATCATATTTTTAACTATTGTACTACATTTTGTACGGAAAAATATATATATAATGCTTATTTCTTCTAATTAATATTTAAAATTTACATTAAATTTAACTGTATACGGAAACAGTTCGCTGGGCTTAATAATAAGTTCTTAATTACTACTTCAACAAACTTGTTTTAGTGGACACACACAACATGAAAAGTTATTGATTCCTTACTATGACATCTTCGTTTTAACCGCCACATTATGAATATGCTTTGAATATTGAAACGCTGCATAGAGGAAGTTTTCTTTGATCGAACATAACTGTTTACATTCAAGCCGATGACTGGTTCAAGTTTTTATTGTTGAAGATAATTCGTTGTTTTTACTGTGTACTTTATTAACATTCGTATTTAAAATGCTCATATTTTTCTAAATATCCGACAGTATATATATAAGCTTATTAGCTAATTAAAAAATTATATTTTATTATAAAAGAAAAAAATAAAGACAAAATGTATAGTACGAATATTTGGTGAATTATTGCAAACAAATTCTGGTCTTTTTGCATACAAATTTAGATTACTCATTAGTCACAGTAGACGAATGTCCATGATTAGGAACTCGTGGTCGACGTTGTCCAGTTACGGTTCCGATTCCTGATGCTAATAAAGGCTCATTGTTCGGAAAGGCTGTCGCCCTCGTGTAGCTGAACAGTGCGACGTTAATATTCAATCAATCAATCAAATCGGAAAGGCTGTCGTGGCCGCGGTAGCCAAGTGGTATAGCTATCGGACCGTGGCTTGCTTTGTCACGGGATCGAGCCCAGTACCACTAAAGACCCGCCGTGTAGGGCAGCGATGCACGTTAAATCTGTCGAGAGCTGAAACGTCCTCCCGTTGGTGTGGTGGTAGTTAGAGAGGGGGTGGTAGTCGTCCACGTCACTTGACCATGGTTCAAAATTACGTGGTCCGTCACCAAAAGCCCTCGTGTAGCTGAACCGACGTTAATATTCAATCAATCAATCAATCGGAAAGGCTGTCAGCGATGCACGTTAAATCTGTCGAGAGCTGAAACGTCCTCCCGTTGGTGTGGTGTGGTAGTTAGGAGAGGGGGGGTGCCAGTCAGGTGTCGTCCACGTCACTTGACCATGGTTCAAAATTACGTGGTCCGTCGCCAAAAGCCCTCGTGTAGCTGAACAGTGCGACGTTAATATTCAATCAATCAATCAATCAATTCGGAAAGGCTGATGCCCGTTAAATATGCCTAGGCTTAAATTTCTAGTGTTGGTGTGGTGTGGAAGATTGCAAAGTAGGGTACCAGATCGGGTGTCATCCTTGTCACTTCACCGTCATTCAAAATTACGAGTTCCGCCACCAATATCTCGTGTTTCAAACTGCGGGGAGGGGGCTGCGGTAGCTCAGTGATTAAGGTATCGGATCAAGGCAGGCATGTCATGAGTTCGAGCCCAGTACCACTTAAGTCCCACCGTGTAGAGGAGCGATGTAAGTTAAATCTGTGATCTACCTAATCTAGATTCACTCAAGTGACAGATCCTCACCTTAAGTAATACAATTATCAATTATTCAATATCCGATCCTCGCATTAAATTTGATTAAATCTGTCGAGAGCTTAAACGTCCTCCAGTTGGTGTGGTAGTTATTAGAGAGGGTGCCCGCTCACACACACAGGTGTCATCCTCGTCACTTGACCATGGTTCAAAATGACGAGGTCGTCGCCAAAAGGCCTCGGGTAGCTGAACAGTGCGACGTTAATATTCACTCACTCACTCACGCGACGTAAATCAAGCTTAAATCAAATTAAAAATGCATTACTCAAATAAAAAACCATTCATCTGGACGTTAAATCATCGTGTAACGGAGTCTGAAGTTTAGGAGAATAAGGCACGAGACTGACTGTAACTTGAGCACCACATTCAAAATTGTCACGTTAGCTCAAATTTAGCAATCAACTTCTATCTCTTCACATGGCACGCGGTCGATATTTCAACCGAAAGGAATGGTCTCTCGTTAAAGATGATTGGTAAAAAAATCTGCCAAGGAGTTCTTCTCCACTAACTACTCTAAAGTTTGTTGCTGATACGTGAAAAAAAATTAAATTTCTAACTTCTTAAAAATATCCCAAAAACTTGATGGTTTTCAATGAATTTCGCATGCAAAATTTTCCTAATAAGAAATTTGGTTTTAAGTAATTTTAAACATATATATATATATCTTAATAATAGGATAATTCGGCGATTTAAAACGTGAAAATTTTATATGCTTTCTCGATAATGTGTATTAATTTGAAGATGGATTCAGATTATAGGATGACCTTTTAATCTTCGAAATAGAAATCTTCGCAAATCAAAAAACTTTTTTGAAATTGGTATATTTACTCATTACGCTACAAAAAGTTTTATAAAATGATGTACAATATGTTATAAATAAGATATTATATAAATTATTATAATAATTGAAATTATTGTTACATTCAGAAAAAAGCAATCGTTTCAATAGCTATCTGTAAATTTCTCTTTTATTTATTACTTATAGAAATTTGATTTTAATAAATATATGTGTGTGTTTTTTTAAAAGGATTATTTCATGCTGTGCCATGAGGGAAAGAGAAAGCCCGTGCAACGCCGTGTCATGCAGCTAATATAATAATTAAAATTTGTGTGAAATTTAAATATATATCATTTTTAGAATAAAACACTGTTTCACTTTGTGGGTGAGGGCTTTTTACAGTTGGATTGTTCATTCCCATATCAAACACGTGAAAATAAGTCATGGTACTGCAGCTACTTCGCTAAAAGGAAATATTATTTAAGAAAATCGTTGTTTCTCTCAAACAGGAACAAGTCTGGATAAAAAACAAATGAAATTCTTTTGAAGAATTTACTAATATAAAAACATATATATATATATATATATACTCATAGAGCGGTGCCCAATTCACACTTGCCTTTTCTAAGTACTTCGTATACATAAAAGCGCTTTAATTCACTTTTTAACAAATTGGTTGAACTGGTAATTCAGTTGAGTAGGCTTATCAACGACAAATTTGAAAATGCCTTCGATTCTTCCCCCGGTCCGTACTCATTCAGAAAGGTTCTATTTTAAGGTATCCGACTGCGTTCGAACGCGGTTTTTAAAAAAGCGTATAAATGGGTAATTATGTTGATATTTAGTATCACATGAAAATTGTAATATACATATAAAATTGTTTTAAGACTATCATTACTAGGAAAAAATTTTAACACAATTTTTTGGCAAAAAAAAAAAGAAAGAATTGCATATTTTCAAAACATTCTCCTTTTTTATGCTTCTATAATAATATTTTACTATAGATATATAGCTAAGACTTCTATGCAGAGCCTGAAGTAGGGTTTTTGAAATATTTTTATTTAGAAGTGGATTTGTTCATATTCATAATTTGGCCAACAGAATACAGAAGTTTTTAAAAAAAAAACAACGTTTATATATCGTCGGTCTAATTATCAGACTTCTTTTATTATTATTATATTTGCTTTGTATATTTGTATTATGTTCACGTACTTTTATGTATATCGTGCAGCTACCTTTAAATTTGTATTTTGTTATTTTTACTGTCTTCTGCTGCTTAAAATGTAAACTTTAGTATATTTTTAATAAAGACTGGGCGTGGGGGTTGTTTCCGAGGGATCGGTTTGTAGCTCTAAACCCTCTTCGGGTGAGCTCGGCTCCTTAGGCATTCCGCCAATATCCCTTTGCTGCTTTATAGAGTGCATCAATAAACACTAACTCGCCCTAGTATTATAGCGCTACCTAAAAAAAAGTGTTAAATGAAAAAAATAATACATTGAGTATTGTGAGAAAAGGATTATTTTATTCTTGAGTAAATGATTTTTTCCCATTATAACAAAGCGCAAAAAGGATATATTGCTTTTTAAATCTAGGAAATATTATTTCGAAATAGTTGTTTTCTGGATATCAGGTTTTGTTCTTTGCTATAATTTAATCAGCTATATAATAAAAGTTGATAATTACTTCTAGAAGAATAATTAATTCTAGGTATTATCTTTCCTTGAGTGATACGAATCTGTCTATCCGGTATATTACACGACATTCAGCATCCGATTTAAACCATCAGCAATCATAAAATTAGTTCTAGGTCAGGAATATATATAGTCAAGGTTATATATATCGATATCAGCTGTTCAAAAAATTTTACGAAACTTGTATTAACGAAGGCTGTTTTTTCTCGATTCTTTCGTGGGAGATATCTAATGACCTTTGATGATTTCTCGTAGTTATATATATAATGATTATTTAATAAAAATCTGTTTGACTTAAATTTCAACTTTTTTCACAAATATTAGCTTATTTACTAAATTGTCTGTTTTTGGAAATTATTTTATTTCTAACGGAACGTTTTCAAAGGGAAATATATAAAAGTATATCTTTTATATTTCAGGATAGTGCAAAACATTTAAAAATTTAAATACAGCCTTTTTTTACATTTTATTTTTTTGTCTCTCTATTGCTTCTTTTATCAATATATCTTTGGAAAAACACTTTTTATAGGTTTTATTTTAAGTATTTCCTGTCAAATGGGAAAATTGTATAAGTTTTTTTTAAATCAGAATTCATTTTTTAAATTTTCTAGTGATATAATCACCGCACTAGTTTTTCTGTGACCTAAAATTGCTTTTATATTTGGGTGTGGATCGAAAATTTTCTTCTGAATTTCAAAACCTATCTATGCGGAAGAGATATTCTCTATTATGAAGGTTTAAAATGAAATTTAAAAATATGTTAAATGCTGCCACAAGGGAATGAGGACACCTACCAAAAAATAACACGAAAAAGACACATCAGGTAAATTAAGCAGTTATATAGTGTTAATTTTTTCAAAAAAAAAAAAAAAAAAAAAAAAAAAAATCTTCTGTGTCTAAATGACAGTGCACGATGTGAGCGAAAGAACAAATATAATATATAATAAAAATTAAGTCATTTCTACTTCGTTAGAAAAATCGACTGGTGCCATCTGTTGCAGATAAATCTAACTACCGTAAAAATAACGCCGAATAAACTTAAAATTAAAAATAAAATTTACTTAATGAATTAATGTTTGAAAAAAACTATATTAACATCAAGTGTCACATCCACTACAAGTTTTTTCAAAAATGTATCTGAACTTGAGTGGATGAATAAAAAATATTTTATTAACAATTGAAAATTTGAACGATATATATATATATATATATATATATATATATATATATATATATATGTGTGTGTGTGTGGGGGAGACAACAAGGGGTCCAATACGTTGGTCTATCTTCTATTTTATTTTAACATTAAACAAAAAATTAATTAAAAAGGTAGTTTTTACAGATAAGTTTGACGATGATATTCAGAAGGTAACGCCTGCTCGCGCACCTCTCGCGTTCTTCTTTTCTCTCTCTCTCTGCTCTTTCTGCTCTAATGTCCAAAAAGTTTTTAGTTTTGGTTTGCTGCGCCTGCGCGCGAAGACTGCTTGGCTTTGGCTGCATGCCACAACGGCCATTCCCTGACCGTACGCTGTCCGCAGCGGTATTTCCATGGAGACCCAGAGGGGAGAATCTGAAACATACAAAAAAAAACGGAACAGACAAGGACTATACGACAAATATATAGAGATTAAACATATCATAATTTTTCTGAACTAGACAGTTTTTCTCCATCATGAAGGCATCTCTTCGACATCCGGAAGGTTTCCACAGGAAAACATTGTGTTTCACCGGCATAAGAACATATCTTTTCAACAAGTTGATCTTTGGTTGAACGCATCGATATTTTCCTCTGTAGAGTTCTGGACGTCTGTTCAAAACGATTTCTTTTTTTTCCTTCGTTTCCACTGCCATGCTGAAAGATCCTTTGAGCAACACAAAACCGTTGATGTTTACTCTTCATAGGTAAAGGGTTAGGGTGAGCGGGGAGATAAATTCCACGGAACTCGTTTTCATGGCACCATTGGCTTTCTTACACAATACTATATCAGAACATTTTTCTCTTACAATACTCAATTTTAGCTTAGTACTCTTAATTTTATTACATTTATAATCCTTAATTAGAGAACTCGAATCATCTCTAGTATTAAAAGTTCTTAACATATGGCAAATCATAACTAGAGTTTTCTATCACATTTGAAACAGAAACATTTGGAAAAAGAAACACCATAATCTACACTCAAAAGAGGATCCACTTTCACTCAATAAAACATCGCTCTTTGCGTGGCCTAGTTTCTCTATTTCAGAATATATACTGGGATGTATAATAAATTCTTCGGTCAAGGTCGGTGATATCGCCGTTCGCACACTTAGGCTAGAGACTGTTGATTAAGAGAAATATTTATGGGTTTAACTTCTACCATACGCTGTTCGCCAAAACATGAGCTTAATGTTATGATTTCTTCGGAAGGTGTTTGCACTCTAATTAGTGAGAATTTTAAAACTGGGATCTGGCAACCTGAATCAATCAATGCTGTTACTGGGCTGATTTTCCACAAAAATGTTTACGTATTGAAGATTTTGCGCATTCATTGCTATTTTGTTTTTCGCTCTCGATTTTCAAAGTATTCACGTTTATTTATTATGGATGTGATCATTAGATTCTTTAGGTTTAAAACGCTTCTCAGTCTCTTGCGCAATGAGATGAATCACCGCATATAAAGCAATTTTTTATTTTCTCTTTCATGATATTGGGGATAGTTCTCTTTAATCTTTGGTTTAAAGTTTTGTGATCTATTTTTAAAGGGGGTCTTGGGTATATCCATAAGTAATAGGAATTTTTTATGTGATCCGCTTTCTAGATGAAATATAAATATCACACTCTTTAGCTAAATCAATAGGCCTAAACCAATCTTCTGCTTCTCGAATGCCAATATGAGTTGCAGTTTCTTATTTAAAGTTTCAAATAATTTATCGAAATTATAAGATCACATAGAATTCAAAGGAATTAACTTTTCTTAACGAACAATAATATTGGTTGCCGTCAATCTTGCAGCAAATTGGATGTATGTCTCGCCTGATGATTTTACAGCATTTTTTAAATGAGTTTAAACACTCGCGAGGGGTTAATTGGAATTCTCTCTGAGTACTATAGATTTTAGTTTTTCATAGTCATTTTAATTCCTCTTCTTTAATATACAGTAAGACGTTATGAGCTCTTTCGCCCAGAAGATTTATTAAAATTTCAGATTTATATTCGTCATTTATTTTCTTGGTTAAAAATGCGCGTTCCAATGATTGGAAGAACAGATTAAAATTTTCAGATCTGGTGGGAACAGGAAGAGATAAAGTTTTTATACTTTTTATCATATTTTCTATGTTAGTTTCGAACTGTTTTTCTTCGACTTTAGCTGCAGGATTTAAACTTAATGCTTTATTTTTGGCCAATTGAAGTTCGATTTCTTTTTCTAATTTTGCTAACTGAAGTTTTGCGAGCTCAATCTTTTGTTCTGAAGTTACCTCTTTCGTTTTGCGATACTCTCTCATCTATACAGTTTTGAATTAAAGTTTTAACGAAATCTGGATCACTTTCAAATGTACTACTGTTCTCAATTTTTAGTCTTTAGTTTAACTATAGTGTCAGTACTTTCGACAATACCGTCTAGCTCTTCAACTACTCTTATGAGATCCCTCTTTAAGAGCGTTTTTATACATTTTATAAAATTTAGAAAGATCCTACCTTTTTTTTTTCTGGCTCCCTTTGTTGCTCGCGTACGATGTATCCAATGAAGAAAAAACGTTGTGAATCCACTGATTTCACCTCTTCGCAGGTAATATAGTTGAAGTTGTAGTTCCGGCCTCTACACAGGCGAATTATTCACACTGAATTAGTTCCAACCTCTACACAGGCGGGATTTTCGTCGATGGGTTTTCCAAACCTCTACACAGGCGGAATATTTGTCGATGGTTCGTTGCAAAATACCTCTACACAGGTTATTTTGTTATTTGTTCCGACCCTACACAGGCGGAATGAAGTTGAAAAATCCAACCTCTACACAGGTTGAACGAAGTTTTCGAAAAATGGCGGAGCGTCTCCTTCACGGACGCTGTTGTTCATTGTCCAGACTTTGGTTCAAAATCGAAAATTTTGTCGATCCCGGCCGAACCCCCATAATTTGTGGGAGACAACAAGGGGTCCAATACGTTGGTCTATCTTCTATTTTATTTTAACATTAAACAAAAATTAATTAAAAAGGTAGTTTTACAGATAGTTTGACGATGATATTCAGAAGGTAACACCTGCTCGCGCACCTCTCGCGTTCTTCTTTTCTCTCTCTCTGCTCTTTCTGCTCTAATGTCCAAAAGTTTTTAGTTTTGGTTTGCTGCGCCCGCGCGCGAAGACTGCTTGGCTTTGGCTGCATGCCACATATATATATATATATATATATATATATATAGGGAGAGAGTCACCTAATAGTATAAGGAATTTAAAAAAAGCTTGTGAATCAGACTGATTCGATGGTGCAGGAAGAAAGAGCTGAGGCTATGAAATGTTGCAGTGTACTATTTACTCGACTCGGAACTCTTATATCAATAACCATCGTTTTGGTTATTAATATTGTAGAAAAAAAGTTTTATTTTGTGTCTAATATCGTCTAACCATAATTAAGCTTTTCTCCTATTGTTTCAAAAATTTGACCACTTTGGAACAATATTGAATTTTGAAATTTTTTTTTTTAAGTATGTTTTTCCTAATCTCATATTATAGAGCAGTGGTCTCCAACCCCCGGTCCGTGGATAAAAATCTACCTGTCCACACAAGAAACATTAAATTATTTCCGTTTTATTTACTGTGGTATATTTTTCTTGGGTTTGAGCTGCTTTTCTTATGAAAATCTTTATATTCCTTGTTGAATCTCTTTATATTCCATTTTTGGTGTATAGCTATATGTTATTCTGTGAAGACACGTTTAAATACTATTAAAATAAAATTATTAAATCAAAGCAATCTAAAATATAAACAATCAACGTCCTCCCTCTCAGCGGGCCACGGTAAAATTATCCAATGTTGACCGGTCCGCGGCGATCAAAAGGTTGGGGAGCGATTTTTGGTGTAATCCGATGCTTCTCAAACTTTCAATATCTGTGACCCAATTTTTAATCATAATTTCCATCGTCCCCCCTCATATAATAAAAATGTATTGAATGCAATAATAATGTACTTTGATGCAAAGCTACAATACGACTGTAATCATAAACCATATAAATTATCAAGATAAGTATTAAATTTTGTATATGTCAAGCTCATGGGAGTCAATAGTAATTATTAAACTTCTTTTAATGTAGTATTTATAAATTAATTATCAAAACATTGAGCAGTCCTGATACATTTATAAGTATATTATATCAGTATAAATGTGGTTTTATTATGTGAAAATGTAATTTTGTTTTGCTTCCTTTCAGTAAACTCTCTCTCTATAATACTTATTTAAAATCTTTTGTTCTCAACTTTCCATATGCCCCTCACGTCTACCCTAGGGAACCGCACCCCGCAGTTTGAGAAACGCTGCTATAACTTTATTTTACTCTAAAGGAATATTTAAATATAGTTAAATTATTAAATCAAAACAAGTTAAAATATAAACTATCAACGTCCCACCCTCAGCGGGCTGCAGTAAAATTACCAAACGTTGGCCGGGCCTCTGCGATGAAAAGGTTAGGGAGCACTACCATAGAACATATCAGCATAAATAGGTTCCAATTAATAATAGCCTTTTTTTCTCCTCCATGGAACTTACCTAATGCAAATTTTCAAGTTAATATAAACTAGTGTTATAATATTTTCTAGTATTTTTTCTGAACAAAACGCATTTGTTTTATTGTTGCTGTTAAGATTACGTACGAGGCACAGAACGTTATATATAAGGGTGTTTTTTTTTAGTGGTATAGAACTTTAAATTGCAATAAAACAACGATGTATTATTCGATTGACATGAATTTTTTATTCGAAAGATAATCTTGTGGCATTACATTTTAAATATGATTTCTGGCATAGGACTGCCACGGCTGGCTCGGATGTAGTCCAATCTGGACGTCTAATTTTCGATGACTTTTTCCAACATTTGTGGCCGTATATCGGCAATACCACGGCGAATGTTGTCTTCCAAATGGTCAAGCGTTTGTGGCTTATCCGCATAGACCAATGACTTTACATAGCCCCACAAAAAATAGTCTATCGGTGTTAAATCACAAGATCTTGGAGGCCAATTCACAGGTCCAAAATGTGAAATTAGGCGGTCATCAAACGTGTCTTTCAATAAATCGATTGTGGCACGAGCTGTGTGACATGTTGCGCCGTCTTGTTGCAACCACAGCTCCTGGACATCATGATTGTTCAATTCAGGAATGAAAAGTTAGTAATCATGGCTCTATACCGATCACTATTGACTGTAACGTTGTGGCCTTCATCGTTTTTGAAGAGTACGGACCAATGATTCCACCAGCCCATAAAGGGCACCAAACAGTCAGTTTTTTTCTGGATGTAACGGTGTTTCGACATACACTTGTGGATTAGCTTCACTCAAATGCGGCAGTTTTGTTTGTTGACGTAGCCATTCAACCAACCAGAAGTGCGCTTCATCGCTAAACAAAATTCGCTTATGAAAATCGGGAACAACGGCAATCTCGTTTTGGACCCATTCGACGAATCTACGCCTTGCTTGATGATCGTTTTGATGAATTGCCAAACCAAACTGAGAATAAATCACTTGACAGCTGTTAAATCGGTCGCCATCTGGAAAGTAATGCCAACTTGAACTTCTATACCTGGAAAAAAACACTCTTTATAAAGTAAGATTTAATATATTTAACCTATTTAAATATAGATACTGGCATGAAATTTTGTTAATAGAAATGTCATTCATGTATGCTTATTATATCAAATAGCAAACATTTTTCGTGGATTCATTCGCATTGCTCTCCTTAAGACCGGAAGAAGTGCTAGTTATCAAATCTATTTTAAAATGACATTGTTTTTATTCATTTTCTATTCTTTTCACAAGCCTGTCGCTCTGGATAGAATGGGGAAAGGGAAGGAATAGCGAAAGAGACCGAAATCGTATCTGTTACAAGCTCTACTAAAAAATAAATGTTTATGTTGTTGTATTTAGTCTTGCATTTCATTTCATCTTAAGCAGTCTTCATAATGAAGGAATTATTAGGTTTTATTTTCATCTGTCAAATACCAGCTTAACTCAATCAACTGTAAGTAAACGTCAGATAAGTAAATAAATTCTTTGCGTTTTTTCTAAATTTTTGGTTAGCATTAATAATAAAAAAAAAATTGTTGAAGATTTAGATTTTTTTATAGATATGTGCATTTTGAAGGAAGTGAATATTTGAACTGATCACTAATCTTAAGCATACAGATTATTTGAATATTAAGTTGAAGATATCTGTTCCTAAGTTGAAGATGAATCTGTTTATCAGCTACAGGAGGAAGACATATGTATCAAAACAATTCAACGAGATTTAAAAAATAATGATATTTAACAGCTTAAGGTGATTACGCTCGAAAAATTTTCTTTGAAAAATCTCATAAATGAAATGTTTTTATATAAGGTAATTCGGGGAAGACGCCACAGAGAGTTAAGGATTTTCGATTAGTACATTGAAAATTGAAAATGACAAGATCTTGAAAAAATACACCTTATTTTTCAATATTTAATTGGTTATGTATACAAGTTAATTCTCTTTTTAGTATGAAAATAAATAAGAACTTGAATGTTAAAGAAATCCATTTAATTGTGGCCTCTTCCCCCATATATGGGGGAAGATGCCACCAGTCATGGAGTAAGATGCAACAACACCACAGTAAGTAAAAAAAAGACAAACCTTACACCAAATTAAATGTTAAATAACAATAACTATAGAAAAACAAAAAACAAATTAAAATCTTTGATAATTAGTTTGCTAAAAACGAATTCTGCAGAACAGTCTAGTCGACAGCCTAATTATGGTATCCCCTGTGTCATCCTCACAGTAGTTATGTTATACAGTGTTATAAAATGAAAAAAAAATTGAAAGTTAATTTAATTTATTTCTGAACCATGTGGCGTCTCCCCCCAAGTTTAAGGAGCAGATACCACACACGCTTATCTCATTATTGCTGCAGTGTTATGGCCGTTTCTACATGCATCGTATGTGTAACATTATGCGTAATTCACTTATATTAATATCTTATATTAAAAATAACAAGTACGTTTATGGACTTTAAATATGAGGAATGGAATATTATAAAAAGTTGTACTACCACTTTAAATATTCAAAGGTCGAAAATAAGGCCGATTAAAGACGATTAATTCAGATAAATTCACAAGCCACACTCAATGTCGGACCAGACTCTTCGCACAAGTGGCTCAAAATTACCATCTATCGATGCATAAAAAGTACTATTAACAAACTGGCAAACTTCCCGAATCACCTTTTTTAATGTCTGCTAAATTAAAATAAAGTTATACTTATAACTCATAAAGTTGCTTTAAGAATATTATTACAGAAAAATTATTTAAATGCATTTTTTAATTAGAAAGAATGATATTTTTAAAACATTCTTCTTTATGGAAAATGTTTCCATGATAATATTTTGCCTACCAGGTGTATGCAAATGAAATGAGACCATTGTTTAAAAAAACACAATAAATTTGTGAAAAACTGTTAATATTTCTTTATTCTGAATAATATCCATCGCTAGCTACACATTTTCTCCATCTTTCAGGCAATTTGTGAATACCATGCCATAAAAACTATCGATGTCTTTTTTGAGGCCAGCCAGTCATCAAGCCAAGATTTGACGTATTCGTAAGAAGTGAAGCGCTGGTCAGCCAATGCAAGTCCGAATGATGCAAATAGGTGGTAATCGGAAGGAGCCAAGTCTGGCGAATAAGCCGCATGCGCTAAGGGCTCCCAGCCGAGCTCCTTAACGATGTCCTTGGTCGGCTTAGCGCGGTGGCTAGTGTCGTCATCAAAGAAAATCACTTTGTGCTGCCGTTTCTCGTATTGCTCGCGTTTTTGAGTATAGCATCGTTCAAATGAAGTAATTGTTGCTTGTAAGCCAGGCGATCAGTATTAACGGTTCCGCCGGGTTTGAGAAGCTCGTAATAGATTGGTCCCCTTCTTATCCCAGAAAATACACAGCATTGTTTTGCGGTCGAAGCGATTCGGCCTTGTGGTCGATTTGGACGGCTGTTCGGGGTCAACATATGATCGATTACGCTTGGGATTCTCAAAATAAATCCATTTTTCATCACCAGTCACAGTAAGATGGAGATATGACTTGCTTTTGTAGCGGGCAAGCAACATTTCGCCCACGATTTTTTGATTTTCCTGTTGACGGTCCGTTAACTCGTGTGGTACTCATCTACCGACCTTTATTATCTTGTCCATTGCTTTGAGACGACGGGAAACAGGGCTCTGGTCAACATTCAATTGTTCTGCAAGATGTTCTTGCGTTTGGCCATCATCTTCATCGAGTAATGCTTGCAATTCAGCATCTTCAAATTTTTTTGCTGGTCTGCTACACTCCTCGTTTCTCACATCGAAATCACCATTTTGAAACTTTTCAAACCACCTGTAGCACTGCGCACAACTCAGGGCATTGCCACCGTATGCTTCTACAAGCATTTGATGCGTTCGGCAGCATTTTTTCTTCAGATGGTAACAAAAATTAATATTGTCCGCAAATCGTGGTCGGAAGGCTCAAATTCGACATTTTCAACTCAGTAAAAAAATACAATGCACGCTGAAACTCATCCAAATGTAAACTAAACATGAGTATCAAGGTCAAACTATAAAAAAATCACGTTCCACGGTTTCGTATTGTTTGCATATATGTGTGGCGACATGTGTTGCAATCGTCTCATTTGATGCATACACCTGGAGTTATATATATCTAGGACTTATATATAGCGGGGTTGAACTAATATTTTCAAAAGAAATTACTTAGACTGTTTTATTCATGAGTAATTATAACAGGGTAAGTGAGATTTTATACAAAACACCCGTTATTACTTCAATACATATATCATAATTCACGAAAATTACGTCAATTTTTCAAAAATCTTAATTCAGCTCCTGCCCTTAGAGTCCTGGTTGCTACTATGCAAAATACTATATAGATACATTTTCAAGAATGTTTAAAAATGCTTTCTTCATTTTTGCCAAAAATTGTATTTAAACAGTTTTCTTGTAACAATGTTTAAGTAAAAACGGAAGAGGTTTTACCATACGAATGTTCTAATTT